>KQ992545.1:231523-243435 GCA_001598015.1 Dorcoceras hygrometricum | reverse complement strand
CATAAGGCACGACTACAAGAGATCTGAAACAACATGGAACAAATGCGTGTATGCAGTGCAACACAATGCAACAGATAACAAGACAATATACACAGCATTACAAAACAGCAAGCACAAGAACATATCCATGCCAAATCTCAACGTTTTAACAAGCTCACATCCGTACCTCAAGTCTTCTGAGCTACAATTACCACAAACAAGGTCCGAGCAACACAGATATGTCACCTACTAAGCCAAACACAAGCAACTGCTCAAGAACCGTAACACAGAAATGCAACAACTGGTAGCTACAAACTCAACCAGCGCTATTCTACCCTTCTAACTCAACAGAGAGCTCTAAATAACACAAGGTAGAATCTGAACACTTACCCCAACAAGCTAGGAGCGAAATCCGACGCGCTAATAGACTACAGAAGGGAGATGTCTTCGCACACCTCACCAACTTCAAACAAACGTTCAAGAGCAACATCAAACGAAGCGTCCTACCAAGAGGGTCCAACGCTACCACTCTCACTTCAATCGGAGCTGTCTACTGTCGGCAATCAAAGAAGATAAGGTTCGGTGAACAGTAACTAGGGTATCGCGACAGAGATCTACAATCAGGAAAATATTATAAGTGTCGGGAACAATAATAGAGAACAAGGCCAAGCTCCCTATTTAAATCTCAATGCTGACAGAAACTGGGAATAGATCCACCGACAACTTAAGCTAACACAACTGGTATTCCCGCTGGATTCAGATCTCTCAACAGATCTCTCTCTATGCGAAGACAGATCTCTACTAACTCAAACAACTTCGCAGAGAACTACTGTCACAGTTGGACACGTCACCCGCTACTCACTGCTGAACAACTAACCAACATCTGATATCAATGCAACATCAGATCTCTCGCACAGCTGAAAGCTAACGCAACACACAGCTGAGTCTCATTCGCTAATCCAAAACACTGTCGTTCCAACTAATCCAAACGACGACGTACCAACACCCACTATTGAAGACACGCTAGGAGACATCTGAATGCCCTCGATATCAGACTTCTTCTCAAAACTAAAAACCAACAATCCAGCGACAACTGCTCACGTCCCCACTGCTGACTGCTAGCACTTCCGCGATGACCCATGATAACTTCTTAACAGCTCTCAAGCCAAAACTCTAACTACTCGGACTTGTTCCAAGGACTAAAACAAAACCCGATATCTTCTCCGAACATATCGACTAAAAGCTGATCTCAATAAAACCCGATTAATTAACTCAATTAATCTCATCAGCTTTTGGGTCTCACACTGCCTTTGGTTGTAGCCTTGTCTCATACATAGCATTTGCATTTTATCTGTTGCTATCTAACTGCTATTTTTTAGTTGCTCTTCGTACTGGGGTTTGACCCCTTGTCCCTCTGGGGCTGGATGTCTTGTTTGCCTGTGTGTGTTTTCAGGTTACCATGGTTTTACTACTGGCCGTGGAGTTGATCCAGCTGGTAGTGCCCCAGGAGGTGGATAGAGTTTCCCAGTTATAAGTAGTAGATACATATTGTATTGTATTGTATCTAAGATTGTTTATTTGGGAGTGACTCTATTTTTGTGTGTTAGCTGTGTTGTTTTTGGTTTTCGAGCGTTGTAAAACCCTTTATTTTTATAACATTGTATTCTAAAATATGTTTTTAAAAATTAGGCCAAAAATAGAAAATTTAGCCTCTATTTTAATGCTTCCGTTATTGTATCTTCTTGGGTTTTACTCTGTTTGAGCACGAGGCCTGACATTTTTGGTATCAGAGCTTAAGCTGGGATAAGCTCGATTTCTTTTGATCACACTTGAGTCTAGGCACGGTGTTTCTTGTTGCATGTGCATGACTATGTGATTTATTTGCTATGTGATATATTTATTATTGTGTGACCTTACCCTCTTAGTACCTTCACAGATTCCGCCTAGACTTAGAGGTAGAGGGAAGATTCCGAAAGAGTCCGAGGGTCAGAACGAGAAGGTGCAGCGTAGTGGGCCTTTTCGTAGACGTACCAGACATGTTAAGGATGAGGTTGATGAGCTGGCAGCCCGTGTGGATGACATGGAACTTGTGACGGCGAGGTTTCAGCGGATGAACCCTCAGACATTTAACGGTGATGAGCCTAGTTCCGATGCGGAGTCCTGGTTGCAGCACATAACCGGGTTGTTTGATCGTGTGAGCTATGATGACGACCGTAGGTTGAGTTTGGCTACGTTTCAGTTGAGGAGGAGCGCTGAGCGTTGGTGGAGAGGTGTTTCTCGAGCGCTAGAGGAGATTGGTGTAGGGATTTTGTGGAACAGTTTTGTACTTCCTTTCGACAGTAGTACGTCCCTGAGTCCTATGTTAACGCCAGGGAGTGTGAGTTTGATAATCTGGTGTAGGGGACAATGTCCATGGGAGAGTATGCGCGGAGATTTTTTTCTCTTCTTGCGTATGTTCCGCATGTTTCTGGCCGAGAGAGGGCAAAGAGGAACAAGTTCTTGGAGGGACTCAATGAGGAGTTGTATTCTTTGGTGTTGGCGGGTTCACCGAAGAGTTATGCGGATGCGGTGGACAAGGCTATGGATATTGAGGAGGGACTGCAGAACCATAGGTTTTGTGTTAGGCCGCAAGTGGTGCAAGGTACCCGTCCCATGGTTCCGGGGGTGCAACCTTCCCAGTCTGTGCAGTCATCCCAACCACCTCAGCAGCAGGCAGCCCAACAGTCTAGACACCATAGGTTTAGACCTCGTGGTCGTCAGTTCAAGAATAAGTCTGGATCTAGTTCTTCTGGCTTGGGCAGTTCTAGCAGCCGTAGTTCCAAGGTCGAGTTTTGTGGCCAGTGTGGAGGAAAGCATCCTACGGTGCTATGTGTTGGGGTTCAAGGTTCGTGTAACAACTATGGGCAGTATGGACACTTTGCGAGAGTGTGTCCTTTGGTTGGATCTCAGCATACCGCTGCCCCACCGTAGAGTCGTTTATGGGGATCTGGTAGAGGTCTTTCTTTTCCTGTTCAGCAGCCGAGGATGGGGGAGACGTAGTTTAGGGCATTCCAGCAGCCTGGTCCTTCGCGTTTTGGACAATCTTCCCAGCCTCATTTCTCAGGACCCCAGCATGGCCAGGTGAATGCCATGACGAGGGAGCAAGCGGAGGGCACGCCAACAGGAGTGATATCAGGTACTTGCTTTGTCTTTGATTTTCCTGCGCGTGTATTGTTTGATACAGGAGCATCGCATTAGTTTATTGCTGATGCATTTGTGGTTGAGCATGGTTTGCATACCACTTCTTTGAGTGATGTTGTGTCTGTTGCAACCCCTGTCGGCGCGAGCCTGTACTCCTAAGAGATTTTGTTGAATGGCATTCTTAGGTTTGGTGAGAACGTGTTTTTAACGAATCTGATCAGGCTAGTGATGTGGGATTTCGATTTCATAGTTGGAATGGACGTGTTGTCTGGTTATAGGGCCACCGTGGATTGTTTCCATGGATTTGTGCATTTTAGGCCCCAGTCTGGCAAGAAGTGGGACTTCTGTGGTCTCAATTCCCGACCGAAGATTCCTTTAGTCTCTGCGATGGAGATGTTTAGCCTGTTGTCATTGGCGAATGCTGGATTTTTTATCTATGCTTTGGATGCGTCTTCTTCGTCGTGTGTGAAGATTAGCGACGTTTCCGTTGTTCGCCATTTCCCTGATGTGTTTCCGAAAGAGATACCTGGTTTTCCTCCAAAGAGAGAGATACATTTCAGCATTGAGTTGGTACCTGGTACAGATCGGAACAGATCGGTCGAGTGGGTAGAAGTCAAGAGGCGGTGGCTATGGTTGCGTATAGGGTTCGGCCGGTTCAGTTGGGCCGGATGGGGAAATCTAGCTGAATCGGGCCGGGTCAGTAAGGGGTCAGGTCAAATTATTTTCAATCGGGTCCGAGTTATTTTATTTCTGGATCGGGTATTTTTATTTTAAAGTTAAGCTCCGATTTTAAGGGCAATGGTCAAAGTTTTAAAGTCTAAATTTATTGGCCTAATATTTTCATTAAATTTCAATGTCTGTTTTATTCAATGGGACTGTTATTTTATCAAATTTTAATGTTTGGATTTAAGTTGTAGGACCGAGTACTTTAATAAATTTTTTAATTTTATTTTGAGTTATGGGTCAAGTTCGAGTTTTGGGGTTGAGTTGCAGTTTAAGACCAGGCCTAGGATTTTGGGCTTAGAGTTAGTGGGTCAACTCTTGAATCAGTCCTTGATCGGGGGATGGAAAAATGTAGAAGCCCGGGATATCGGGCCCGATGAACCTCTGTTAATGTTATAATGATCTTATGTATCCATATGTTCACGAGATGGTGAAGTGGCAGTATAGAGGTGTTGGGAATCATGAGAAAGATCGGGTGAATCGCATCGCTGTGAACGTTGGTTTTTATGATTGATCAATCGTTAATGTATAATGGCCCACACATCATTGATACGACTCATACGCTTTTATGTTATGTTCATGCCTCATTATGTTATGATATACCACTATGCACTGTTACGACTAGTTTCTAAATCATGCTTTACGATTCATGCATGCACATTTTTTAAATTATTTTACGATATTTATGTGCTTGCGTGCGATTTTATTATATGTACCTCATTATTAAAAGATAGAGCATGCTGGGCCCGTAGGCTCACAAGATTTAAATTCTTCAGGTGATCCTGCTGTTGATTTCATGTGTTGTCTTGTTATAGAGCTACAGTCGATTGTTCCTGTCAAAATCGGAATAGTCAGAGCCGGGAACGAAGTAGCCAAAGGTAGAGCGATAGAGTTTGAGGCCGATAGTGGAGGGGAGGGCACGAGGTAGGAGAGTTATCAACACAACTTGGTATTATAATCAAGGGTGAATGAATGTGTATCCTCATTGCCACATTTATAGGTAGAGAGATAGAGTTTGAGTTGGACAAAACAGTGAACATTCTGTTCAACTCAAAAAGTGATCATTCGGTTCGACTCAAACAGTGAACCTTCGGTTCGACTCAAACAGAGAAAATTTGAATCAACTCCCTCGATTTTGGTCTCATCATAATACCAATCGATGATCAAATATCACCGATATGAGCTAAATATGGAAGTACTATTCCCTTAGCTAATTTTGGAAGTCATACTCCCAAACTTCCTACTTATACTCAACTTTGAGTACCATTTCCGTACGAAAATTGAGAAACCACTACTTGTGTGACCCTCAATGGTTCAGGTTACAGCTATCCGTGGGCTCACAACTCCTTGTGCCGAAAACACATTTTCGAACTTATCCATTGGACCATGGTAAAGTGTCTACCAACATTGGCCCATGATCCCCTAGGTATCAGTGATAGTACCTACAAGAACCAGTCGGTCATGGTTAGCGTACCATACGATCCTTTCATCTCATATTCCCTACTGAATCAATGACCATTGGTAAATCGAGAATCGCTAGAGATTCGATAGCATATAATTCTTGGAGATCAAAGAATGACATCGCATGCGCTACTAGGTGAACCCATTTACCTAAAGCAAATCTAGTACTGGCCAGATATTTTTCACACTATTATCTCCTAGATAGCATATGATATCCACACACCAAGGCGAGTGGTGAGTCCTGGACAACAAATCATCGACTCCTACATGCGACGTGACCTCACCCAACCTCGCCACCTGATGACCCTCATAGAGTTGGTAAACCAGTCAAAGTGAGGCGACTAGCATATAGAGCGTCAATGATGTTTCAAGTAGTGAGGACTAATCTGTACAACGAAGACCTCGAATAAATCAACTCGACAAATGATAACCATTTGAAAATGTCCGAATGAGGGTAGTTCGATAGATCACTAGGTCACTAACCATCTTCATGATCAGAACATCTCTGTGAGGACTAGAAATTTATTAGTTTGGGGATTTATCGGTTAATCAAATATGGATGACGATTTAGCAATGGAGACGTTAGTTTTTGGGTTTTCAGATTTGAGATAATTTGTTTTTTTTTTGATGATTTTTGGATATTCAGATATGGGGTATAGCAGATCAGATTTGGACTGTTGGTCGCTATAGGGTGCTTGGAGAAGGTAAGTTATTAGGATTCCCGCGTAAGTTCTAGAGAGAATAAGATTTGAGATGTCCCTCGTGTGTTTGAGCAATTGGCCTTGAGAGGGAAGTGAAGCGATGTCGTTTTGAGTATAATAAATACGGTGTCGTTTGGTACATATCAGATTTGTTGTTTCTAGGGAGTGATTGGTACGACGTCGTTTAGCTAGCATCATATTTGAGTTGAACTAGACTCTGGTGCGGCGTCGTTTGGTGAAAGTCAAGTGTTAGTCAACGGTACTGTGTGGACCGGTCCGGTTTATGAGTAAGGGGTAGACCGGTGCGGTTCGAGGATTTCAGATTTGGTCAAATCTGGATGAGAGAGCGGGTCTTTTACGTGAGATCTGTTATTTGAGTGGGATCCCTATGCTATGTCGTTTTGGCGGTAGCGCAACGTCGTTTGATGGTTATGCGCTAGTATAGTGTGGCGAAGGCAGATCTGAGTTAGCTCCAAGATCTGAACAGCGCTCGGATCTGAGTTTGTCGGTGATTGACTTTCACTGTAGTTTTGACTGAGAGATTTAAATATAAGTGTCGATTAACACTTAGTCAATTTCGAACCCGACATTTCTTATCTTCTTCCCGAGAATCTTCGAAACCCTTACTGTTCATTCGAACTCTTTTCTCCGTTGGTTGCCGTTGATTTACGTCTCTGTTTGGAGCAAGATTTATGGCGCTGAGCTCGTCTTCCTTAGGGCTTTCGATTTATACCAGTTTGGAGCTTTAGATCGACGAGTTGAGGAAGTGCGAAATAGTTGCAGGTTCGAATATCTTCGCGAGTTTTGGGAAGCAGTTCTTCTATTCTTTATAGCTTTCTTGTAAGTGATTTCTTGTCATTTTAAGCTTCGATTTAGAACTGGGTAATGCTCTGTTGAGTTGAGGTAGTTGTTATGGCAACACGGCTTTAAGATTTAAGCTGTATAAGCGTTGGTGTGAGCTGATTGCTAGATACCTAATAGATTTGGGCTCGTAGGCATCTTCTGTGAGTTATGGAAGAGCTAATAGAGCAGCTGAGTTGAGCAGGCTGCTGACGTTGTGTTCTGCATGATCTGTCGAGGTAGAAACTGAGATTTGAGGTACGGATTGAGCTTATTTTAACAGCTTTGGACATAAGCATGTGAATATTCTAGCATGATCTGAATGCTGTGATCTGCGTTTTTACATGAACAGACATGACTTGGCTGGTATGTGTTTTACTTGTTAAGTTTACGTTGACTTATGTATGTGCGAATTCATATTCCTGGCATTCATGCATACATATTGAGCCTGATGTCTGATTGATGACCCGAGTCGATCTGGCATTATGATCGGCCGACTGAGTTGTCGCGCCTGAAAGGTCCAATGTTATCATCGGGGTGGTGGCTGGCTGAGTTGTCGTGCCTGAAGACCACTGAGCTGTGATGGTCGACGGACCTGAAGATCACGGACCGATGATTTCCACCAGCTGATTGGCTGTGTGTGGTGTTTGAGGCTCAATTGAGATTTTCCAGCTGAGTTGTTGTCCTAGATGACCGATTTTCCTTGACAGCCTCATGCATATCATGATGGGAATATCGCATGTTTTATAATTGCTGTTTTATGAGTGCTTTTCGTACTGAGGTTTGACCTCGTTTCTTTTCCCTATTTTGGGCTGCTTTGGTCTTGATTGGCCATTGCAGGTTCTTCAGGTAACCTTGCTGGACAGAGTGGAGCTTCAGCTGGTCAATCCCCATTTTGATTTGAGTCCCAATTATAATTATGTACTGATATATTGAGCTAGGGGATGTCCTGTGCCTTTATTTATGTTTGGGGATTTGTAGTTGATTCACTACTTATTATTTACCTGTTGTGTTGTTGAGTTTTGAGTTAAACTCCTTATTTTGACTATGTGGTATTTTGAGATGATATTTTAGATCAGGGCCAAATTTGAAAAAAATTTTAAGTCCTCATTTCATGCTTCCGTGTTATTTGGATTAATTGAGTAATTAATCTATTAATATATGTATTAGCGCACCGGGCCTGACAGTTTTGGTATCAGAGCTTAAACTGGGATAAGCTAGATTCTTTTGCATCACACTCGAGTCTAGGCACAGAGTTTGAGCTTTTGATTTTGATTGGATCTGTGATTTATCTGTTGGAAGCACATACTCAGGTTTATCCGACAGTTGGATGCACTTTTCAGCCTGTGCCAGAAGCGATCCCTACGTTTCAACCTCCTCCTTCTTCGTAGCAATGGAATTTCCAGAGGTTTCAGCCTCGTGGAAGCAGTTCAAGAGACGGTCGAATTTGAGTTATTATGGTTCCGTGAGTTATGGTAGTAGTGGCTCTGGAGGAGTGATGGTGGTCAGTGCGGAGGTCGCCATATGACAACATAGTGTTGTGGAGTTCATGCTCTTTGCCATAATTGTGGGCAGCCTGGAGATTTCTCTAGGGTGTCTCCGAGGGGAGCACAGCTTTCGAATCAGTCGCAGCAAGGTTCAGCAGGTGGTTATTCTCAGAGACCGCAACCTTTTGCTCAGTCCCAACGATCATGTTTCCAACCACGTGTACCGTCTAGGTTCGGAGGATTTTCGAGACCTCAGTTTTCGGGACCACAGCAAGCTCAGGTGAACGCGTTGACGAGAGAGAAGGCGGAGGATATGACAGAATCAGTTATTGCAGGTACTTACAGGAGCATCACACTCCTTCATATCTGATTTCTTTGTGCATGAGGGTGGGTTGAGAGTTACCCCACTGTGTGATGTTGTGTCTGTATCTACTCCTGCTGGAATGTGGTTGAGGTCCCATGATGTGGATTGTGTGATTATATTTGATGAGCATGTGTTGGTGACTAACCTGATTGTCTTGGAGATTAGAGATTTTGATTGTATCTTGGGTATGGACGTGTTGTTCAATTATAGAGCGACTGTAGATTGTTTCCATGGTGTGGTGAGGTTTAGACCTCAAGTTGGGGAGAAGTGGGATTTCTATGGTGCTGATTCACGATCGAAGATCCCACTAGTGTCTGCCATGGAGATGTTCAGCCTGTTGTCTCTAGATAATTCAGGGTTTATGATATATGCCCTTGACATTTCTCGAGAATCACGGATAAAGATGAGTGATGTTCCGATTGCTCGAGAGTTCTCTGATGTGTTTCCGGATGAGATTTCTGGATTTCCTTCGACAATAGAGATTGACTTCAGCATAAAGTTGATTCCAGGAACAGCCCCGATTTCTAGAGCTCCGTATCGATTGGCACCAGCTGAGCTGAAGGAACTCAAGGATCAGTTGCATGATCTTTTGGAGAAAGGCTTCATCAGACCGAATATATTGCCTTGGGGAGCTCAGATTCTTTTTGTGAAGAATAAGGATGGATCTATGAGGATGCGTGTTGATTTTTGACAGTTGAATAAAGCAACGATCAAGAACAAGTATCCTTTTCCGATGATTGATGACTTGTTTGATCAGTCGTAGATATCGGCAGTGTACTCTAAGATTGATCCACGATCTGGTTATCATCAGTTGCGGATTAGAGACGCTGATGTGGCGAAGAACACTTTCAGGACGAGACATGGGCATTATGAATTTCTGTTAATGCCTTTTGGATTGACGAATTCTCCTGCTGTCTTAATGATGACTTGTTTGATCAGTCGTAGATATCGGCAGTGTACTCTAAGATTGATCCACGATCTGGTTATCATCAGTTGCGGATTAGAGACGCTGATGTGGCGAAGAACACTTTCAGGACGAGACATGGGCATTATGAATTTCTGTTAATGCCTTTTGGATTGACGAATTCTCCTGCTGTCTTAATGGACTTGATGAATCGCGTCTTTAGTGAGTACATTGATCGTTCTGTAATTGTCTTCATAGATGATATCCTGGTGTATTAGAGGAACTTCAGAGAGCATAAGGATCACTTGAGGTTGGTGTTGCAGAAACTGAGAGAATCACAGTTGTATGCGAAGTTCAGCAAGTGTGAACTTTGGCTGGATAAGGTAGTCTTTTTGGGTCATGTCATCTCTGCAGAAGGTATTTCGGTGGATACTAGTAAGGTCGAAGCAATTCTTAACTAGGAGCGACCTAGGAACGTTTATGAGATCCGTAGTTTCTTAGGATTGGCTGGCTATTATAGACCTTTCATCGAGAAGTTTTCTTCAATAGCGAGGCCGATGACTCAATTGACCTAGAAAGATAGGAAATTTGTTTGGACTGATGAGTGTGAGTCGATTTTCCAGTTTCTCAAGTAGAGGTTGACTACTTGTCCTGTGTTGGAATTGACTTCAGGTTCTGGAGGTTTTGTAGTGCGCTATGATGGTTCTCTGAGTGGTTTGGGATGCATGTTGATGTAGAACGGGCGAGTATTGTCAGGCCCCGTGCTAATTATCAACAATTAACACATAATAAGCGCATAAACACGGAAGCTAAAAATCAGGGCTTAAAAATTTTCGAAATATTAAGGGCCTGAACTTCAAATCGTACATTCAAAAATATTCACTACTCAAAATATGAGCTAACTCAAACTCATACAACAAGTAACCATAAATAAATTCAAAAGACAGATCCCCAAATACATGATAACACGGGGCATCCCCCGGTTCAATACATATCATAAATAAACTGGGACTCAGGGATGCGGGGATCGACCAGCTGAACTTCCACTCGGTCCAGCTTGATTACCTAGTGCTCCTGCAAATGGGCAACACAGACCCAAACAAAACAAAATCAGGAAACAAGTACGAGGTCAAGCCTCAGTACGAAGAGCTATCAAAGCAGACAAACATGCAACATGCTACAAATCAATGCTATGAATGCATGAGGGCTATCAAGAAATCGGATAGCTAGACCAATCTATCAACTGGCAACTCAAATCAAGCCTCTATACCAAGGTCTATCAACCGGGAAATCATCGGTCCGTGATCATCGGGGCCCGTCAGCCCATCACAGCTCGGTGGTAGACACTCGAATCCGGTAGTCACCACTCCGACGATAGCGTTGGACTTTTCGGGCACGACTCAACAGCCGACCAGTCACAACGTGGCCCCCAATAAGGTAATCAAATCACTCTGTAAATCAGGCTCAAGATGTATGCATGAATGCCATTCAATAGTCATGCTCAATACATAATATGCATAACGTAAAACAGTATACACATTCAATCAAAACACTAACTGATTCACGTAAGCACATATCCATACTGCCCCCGATATCACAGCATCGAATAATAGGCATGCTCAAGCTCAAACTGCTAAGAGCTGCTCAATTCGTACCTTTCCTCCTTCGAATTACCTAACAGATTCCTCCTGGCTCAATCACACAGCAGGACACTTCCTGGAAGCTGAAATCTGTTACAACATAGCTAATATCTTAGCTCAATTCTTAATCATAAACACGCTAAACCTACTGCCAGAAGCTAATCCAAATTCTACACTTCTACGCAGACTTAGACTACTAAAAACCGAGCTCAAACCACAAGAATAGCTCACCCAAAAGCTCACGCTAGCAGAAGAACGCACGCACAGACTTTCCTCAAAAGCTTCGAAGTCCAACAGCTTCGCGTTTCCACTTCCAGCGCAATTCAACTACTCAAATGGGTAGCAAACGAAAGAGCTAAGCAAGGGGAATTCAGCGCCACAAAGATCTCCAAAAACAAAGGCTGGATGCGAAGGAAATCTAGGGAAGAAATGTCTCGGTGAACAGTAGCCCGACGAGGGTTTGGAGAAGAAGAGATAAGAGATAACTGGCTCAAAATAATCTAAGTGTCGATCAACACTTCTATAAATACCTCTTAAATCCTCGCCTGCTGATTCAACAAAAATCAATCGAAACGTTCAGCAGAAGTCTACCAGCAGCAGCCCTCTTTTCCCTTCGTAAAATTCAGCAGCAAC
>KQ992545.1:186278-214580 GCA_001598015.1 Dorcoceras hygrometricum | reverse complement strand
TAAATACCTCTTCAATTCTCGCCTGCTGATTCACTAAGATCCATCGAAGTATTCAGCAGAAGTCTATCAGCAGCAATCTTCTCTTTTCTTTCGTAAAATCAACAGCAACGACTAAACAACAATCGCACGAAAACGCTACAAAACGACACCGTTCCAACTTATCTAAACGACGCCGTAGCAACCACCAGCTGACAACAGCTCTCGCAAGCAAAACAACCAAGAGCTGATAACAGCTCTCTATACAAAGCAATCTATCTGCTGGTCGCGAGAAAACACTCAAAACGACGACGCATCTACTAATTCAAACGACGCCATTTTACATACGTAAGCAAAGCTGCCAACAGCTGATCTCTAAACACAAAGCTCCAAAACGCAGCGTTTCCACTTAATCAAACGACGCCGCTTCTATACGCTCTTGCATAAGCGCGCCTGCTGATCAGCAGCAACCAACACAACGCAATCACTACCAGCAGTAAGGAATACGTCACGCCTACATCATCATATCTATCGATAGCTCTCGCGACTGATTCCACGAACCATCAGCTGATCACTATTCACAAGCGCCTCTGCTGAAATCAATAGTCAACACTCCAAAATGTTGACCAACGCGTGTCACTTCCTCGCTCAATCTCACGCTACACGCAACGTCTGCCAGCAGCAACTTCAAACTTCAAAACTAAAACCAGCAGCTCTCCTTGCGTCACGCTGACGTCATCTATGCTGATTCAAAATTCACCAGCACGAGCTACAGTAACTTGCTGCTGCCAGTTTTCTCCAAAATTAACGCGACGCTCACAAATTCAGCAGGGAACTCAAAAACACATGATTAATCCCAAATCAAAACAATTAACCACTAATCCAAATTCTCAATCCTCACAAGTATTGCTTATGCGTCTCGACAGTTGAAGCCCCATGAGACAAGATACCCCGTTCATGATCTAGAGTTGGCTGCCATTGTTTTTGTCTTGAAGATTTGGCGTCATTACTTGTATGGTGAGCAAGTTGTGGTGTACACGGACCACAAGAGTTAGAAAAATATTTTCACTCAGTCAGATTTGAATATGAGGCAACGTCGTTGGATGGATTTGCTCAAAGATTTTGACTGTGAGATTCAGTATCAGCCTGAGCGGATGAACTTAGTAGCGGATGCTTTGAGTAGGAAAGCTCAATATGCGATGTTGACGTTGATGAGTAAATCCAAAGTCCATGGAGATTTGGGGACTTCTGGATGGCAATTTCAGCCAAGTGATCAGTATTTCATAGTTTCTTCAATTCAGGTAGAACCAAAGATTGTTGCAGATTTAGAGCAGTGCAGAGTATTGACCTGTATATTCATGAGTTGAAGATTAAAGCCCAAAATGGTTAGTTAGAAGTTTTTTCTGTTGCTTTTGATGGATTCTAAGATTCCATGGCAGGTTGGTGGTTCGGAACCTGATTGATTTGAAAGAGACTATTCTGAATGAAGCCCATTGTAGTCATTACAGTGTGCATCCTGGCGAGAAGAAGATGTTTCATGCCTTGAAGTCTCACTATTGGTGGGAAGGCATGAGGAATGATATTTCTGGATTCGTATCTTGATGTTTGAATTGCTAATAGGTCAAGGCTGAGAGAATGAGACCTGGTGGATTACTACAGAGTTTAGAAGTGACTCAATGGAATTGGTAGCACGTGGCCATGGATTTTGTGACTCACTTGCCTCGATCGAATAGGCGATGTGATGCTATTTGGGTTGTTGTTGACAGACTTTCGAAGTAAGCCCATTTCTTTCCCTATGATGTGAGGTGTTCGATGAAGAAGATGGCAAAGTTGTATATCGATCATGTGGTTAGATTGCATGGAGTGCCAGTTTCGATAGTGTCCGATAGAGATCCAAGATACACTTCCCGATTCTGGAAGAGCTTGCAAGAAACTATGGGTTCAAGATTGGCTATGAGTACAGCTTATCAGCCTCAGACATATGGCCAATCCGAGAGAACCATTCAGATTTTAAAGACATGCTGCGAGCTATTGTGTTGGATTTCCGTGGTAGCTGGCTGGATTCTTTGTCCTTGGTCGAATTTTCATATATCAATAGCTACCAAGTGACTATCGGGATGGCCCCATTCGAAGCTTTGTATGGTCGAAAGTGTAGATCTCCAATCTGTTGGGAAGAGATTGGTGAGAAACAGTTGTCTACTCCTGAATTTGTGCAGCATATGAAAGATCAAATTGAGTTAATTCGGAGTAGAATTAGAGCTGCACAAGATCGTCATGCGAGTTATGATAATAAAAGACGCAGACCTTTGGAGTTTGAGGTTGGTGATCGGGTGTTTCTCAAAGTTTCTCCTTTTAAGAGAGTGATGAGATTCAGATTTAAGGGTAAATTGGCTCCTAGATTTGTTGGTCCCTTCAAGATTATTGAGAGGATTGGATCTTTGGCATATAGATTGCAGCTTCCTGACGAGTTAACAGTGATGCATGATGTGCTTCATGTATCGATGTTGAAAAAATATGATCCAGATCCGTCCCATGTGCTGAAAACTGATGAAGTGTAGCTGGATTCTACCCTGAGTTATGTTGAATATCCAGTGCAGATTCTAGAAAGGAAGGAGAAACAGTTGAGGAACAAGAGTATACCGTTGGTGATGGTCCAATGGAGAAAGCATGGAAGAGAGGAAGCTACCTGGGAAGTTGAAGAAAAGATGAGACAGGAGTGGCCTCATCTATTCGAGTTTTGACAGTAGCATTCCAGGTACTCTTCTAGCTTGTTATTTGTGTGATTTGAGTTGCTTTGCATCTTGAATTGTGACTTGAATTAGCATTGAGATATGCTGGTTGGTTTTGTGTTTTAGTTTTGGTACTTTTCTGGTGTTTTATTGGTTCGGATCTGTTGATTAGAGTTGATTTCAAGGACGAAATCCTTTTCTAGTTGGGGAGAATGTGAGGACTAGAAATTTATTAAATTGGGGATTTACCGGTTAATCAGATCTGGATGAGGATTTACCAATGGAGACGTTAGTTATGGGGTTTTCAGATTTGAGAGAATTGGTTTTTCTGTTGGTGATTTTCGGATATTCAGATCAAGGGTAGAATGGATCAGATTTGTACTCTTGGTCGCTATCTGGTGGCTTGGAGAAGGTAAGTTATTATGATTCCCGTGTAAGTGCCAGCGAGAATCAGATTTGAGATGTCCCTCGTGTGTTTGAGCAATTGGCCTTGATAGGGAAGTGAAGTGATGTCGTTTTGAGTATAAGCAATACGGTATCGCTTGGTACAATCAGATTTGGCGTTGGCAGGGAGTGATTGGTACGATGTCGTTTAGCTAGCATCAGATTTGAGTTGAACTGGACTCTGGTGCGGCGTCGTTTGGTGAAAGTCAAGTGTTAGTCAACGGTATTGTGTGGACCGGTCCAGTTTGTTAGTTTGGGGTATACTAGTGTGGTTCGAGGATTTCATATTTGGTCAAATATGGATCAGCGAGCGGGTCTTTTAGGCGAGAGATGATATTTGAGCGGGACCCCTATGCTACATCGTTTTGGCGGTAGCGCAACGTCGTTTGATGGTTATGTGCTAGTATAGCGTGGCGAAGGCAGTCTGAGTTAGCGCCAAGATCTGAATAGCGCTAAGATCTGAGTTTTTCGGTGATTGACTTTCACTGTTGCTTTGACTGAGAGATTTAAATATAAGTGTGGATTAACACTTAGTCGATTTCGAACCCGACATTTCTTATCTTTTTCCCGAGAATGTTCGAAACCCTCACTATTCATTCGAACTCTTTTCTCCGTCTATTTAGGCCGCCGTTTGGAGCAAGATTGGTGGTGCTGAGCTCGTCTTCCTTAGGGCTTTCGATTTATACCAGTTTGGATCTTTAACTCGACGAGTTGAGGAAGCGCGAAGTAGTTGTAGGTTCGAATATCTTCGTGAGGTTTGGGAAGCAGTTCTTCTATTCTTTAGAGCTTTCGAGTAAGTGATTTCTTCTCATTTTAAGCTTCGATTTAGAACTGGGTAGTGCCCTGTTGAGTTGATGTAGTTGTTAGGGCTACACGGATTTAAGATGTAAGTTGTATAAGCGTTGGTGTGAGCTGATTGCTAGATACCTTAATAGATTTGGGCTCATAGGCATCTTCTGTGAGTTCTGGAAGATCTAGTAGAGCAGTTGAGTTGAGCAGGCTGCTGGAGGTATGTTCAACGTGATCTGTCGAGGTAGAAACTAAGATTTGAGGTACGAATTGAGCTTATTTAAACAGCTTTGGACATAAGCATGTGAATATTCCAGCATGATCTGAATGTTGTGATCTTGGTGTTTACATGAACAAACTTGAATTGGTTGTTATGTGTTTTACTTGTTCTGTTTCCGAGGAAGGTGGTCCCGGTAGGTGGTCCCATACTGCCACACTGAAAACATAAGTTTTAAGAGAATTCTGTTTTAGTTCAAGATGGCTTTAAGATTTAGAAATCTAATGTCATTAGGATCTACCTCTATGTCCCAGAACGTAGTACAAAGTAATGAAACTCATATGTCCATAGATTATTCAAACTGGACTATACCTCAAGAACAAATAGAGAATATTTACATAATAGGTTTTACAGATTTCAAAACAGCCTTCTCTATCAAAACACATGAAGAAACTTTATCAATTCAAGAAGATTCTCAAAGTATCGCTCTCCTCAATAACACAACAATCCAGAAGTATATTCAAAAGAATTATAGATATTTACACTTTTGTTTAATTCAAATAGCTGCCAAACCCTTAGTTCACATTGGAGTTGACACTCCAGTTTATCTCGCCTTACGAGATAAAAGACTTAAGAGATATCAAACATCTCTTCTGTCGATGGTTTAAACAAATATATGTAATGTACCAATTTATTTCAATTGTTCTCCAAACTTCTCTGTGGATCTCACAGATCCCATGATTTTAGTTTCCTTAATATTAGATGTTCATATTCAGGGAGATGAATTTCATCCCTGCAAAAACTTCGCAATAATGTACAGAGTCTATTTTAGACTTCTGTCTTCTCAATTAAATCAAAAATATAACAGACTTCCTGCTTCGAAAGAAGAGACTGTATTGTTACAAATCGACGCGGGAAGACCTACGGTATTTACGCCCAAAAGACTCAAATGGAATGAAATCACCATTCCACAACAATTCATAATTAATACGTCTCAAATACCTAGAAATATAGAACGTAGAGATATTTCTCAAATAATAGAAGAAGAAGATGGCAAAATTACAATAAAATTTAATTCACAAATTCAAAACTCTAAAATACGTAATTTACAAAGAGCACAATCTTCAAGACATTCCTTTTCTAATATTTCAAGAAATACTTCAAAGTATGAATTTACAACACCTATTCCTAAACCACAATCAGGATCATCCTCTCCTCAAAATTATTCTCCTCCAATGTCTCCTTCAATTTGCAGTATGATTAATATGATCACTTCTGGAAAAGAATTCAAACCAGATTATGATTATTTAAATGAAGAAAGTCAAGATAAATATATGATTCAAAAAGACTTTGGTATAAACAATTAGATAAAAATATTAAAGAAAAAATCGTTAATGAATGGATAATCAAAATGATAACTATAATCAAATATTCCTTTTTATACTTTCCTATCAATATTTCTTTCAGCCGAAGGAATTAATAATTATCAACCCCAATCTGCCATTCAAGTTAATACTACTCTTCATCAGAAATGGATATTAAGTAACAATGATACTGTTACTTCTGTTCATCCACCTCTTCAAAAATTACAACTCAATACTCCAAAAGGTGACGTCATAGCCGATCCTTTTAAACGAGGACGCAATGACAAAGAATCTGTTAATACAGAAGATGTTAATAAATTTTTTCAGCAAAAAAATTATTCAAATCAAATCCTTAAAACCATAGCTACTCAAGTAGATCATATATCCAACAATATACCTCAACAACAACAATCAAAACCATCAATTTTTAATAAAACAACATCTAAACCTTTCTTTCAAACCAATGTTCT
The DNA here is from genome assembly GCA_001598015.1 of Dorcoceras hygrometricum. Taxonomy (NCBI): domain Eukaryota; kingdom Viridiplantae; phylum Streptophyta; class Magnoliopsida; order Lamiales; family Gesneriaceae; genus Dorcoceras; species Dorcoceras hygrometricum. The sequence continues at coordinate 208,591 of KQ992545.1, read as the reverse complement.
TACTCCTGAAAAGGAAAAACAAATTAGTTTTAATAATAACATTGATTCCCTTCTTCATAGAATATCAAATAAATTATCAAAAATAGGTTCCTCCAGTAATAAGATTGATTGTGTAGAAAACAATAATATTCAAAATATTGAAACACCAAATAATCAAGATACTGAATCTCAACCTTCCGATTCTACTGATTCTGAATCAGAAGAAGGCATCAATATTATTAATAACCCCTTTACAGATGAAGAATATCAAATTAATAGAATTAATCATAGACGTCAATACAATACTCGTAATTATTATCGACGGCCTACGCCTGTTGATATTGGTTACGAAGAAAGAAATCAATTCAAAAGTCAAAATATGATGGCCAATCTATAATTGAATGGAATATAGATGGAAAATAAGAATATGAAATTCTCAATACATTACAAGAAATGGGTATGGCTCGTGCCGCCTACAAAATCAAAGGACAAACTGAGGAAACTGCTACGACCTTGATTATTCAAGGTTTTACAGGTCAATTAAAAAATTGGTGGGATAAAGCCTTATCCCTCGAATCAAAATTAAGTATACTTAATCATACAATTCATACAGAATATGAAAACGGTAATATCAATGAACAAAATGATTCACGTGAATATTTAATAGTTACCATCTCAATGTATTTCATAGGAAATCCTAACGAATAATTTAATTCTTCCAAAATTATTCTAACAAATCTCAAATGCCCATCCTTAACTGACTATCGTTGGTACAAGGATTTTTTCTTAACTCATGTTCTCCGTCGAGAAGACTATAATATGTCTTTTTGGAAAGAACGTTTTATAATGGGATTACCCCGTCTCTTCGCAGATAGAATAATTCAAAAATTTAAAAATGCAATAGGCACAAAAGATATTCCTTTTGTAGACATGACTTTTGGTCAGTTGTTTGCATATATCAAAAAAGAAGGTTTATCCTTATGTTCAGAACTCAAATTTCAAGCTAAAAACAATTCTGATAGAACTACGACTCGCAAAGAGTTAGGTTCTTTCTGCTCAATATTCGGCCTTATGAACATTGATCCTCCTTCAATCCGTAGAAAAAAGAAAGAAAAAATATTCCAATCTTATTATAAAACCCCAATATTAAATAGTCAACCATATAAAAAATATAAAAAACCTAATATTAAATCAAATACATTAAAATGCTGGAACTGTAACCAACCAGGTCGCACGTCCAACAATTGTCTCATAAAACCTATGAAATCACATAAGAAACATCAAAAACAAAACATTATGAATTAATTTGACATTCCTAGCGATTACAGTACATCCAATAAAGATGAAACTGAATCAGATCATGACCAACCTTCAAAAGGCATATGCCACTTATGTGTAATTTCAAAAATTAAACAAGAAATCCTTTTCTCAAAATTCCCTCCAAAACATTATAAGCAATATTCTTCAAATTTATTAGATAATAATGCAAAAATATTTATTATGTCAATTATAAACAAAAGGTTAGAAACCTTAGAACAATTAGGTAGAGTTCGAATTGGTCCTTGGCTCAGACCATACCACACCCACTCCTTTTTATTTTATCTTTTCAAAATATTTCTTTTAAATAATAATTCCAATAGTACTCATTGTACCTCTTTAAATACGCTGTTATTCAATAACAATTTTTCATACTACATTTCGAAACTCATTGTTCTTGTTTCTGCTCTCCATCGCCTTTAAACAAAAACCCCGGTTTTCTTGCAAATGGATCCTACTAAACAGAAAGTTCAAACGGCAAAATATTATGAGATACCCAAAGTTACTATCAAAGAATTGGTTCAACTACATCGGTTGACACCACCAACACCTTCAAAAACACCCACTCAAAGACCCACGGGTCAATTTCCTCCTCTTACCTCAAATTACAACAGATACAGCCCTCTTCAAAACCTCCCAGAACTGCCCTACAAATCAGTTTTGGCTTCTACCTCAAAACAGATCCAGCCTTCTTCTCAAACTCCTCCACCCAATGATGAGTTCAAATACGTTTCAAAACCGTGGCCTGAAAACCTTGGGTTTGCACCTTTTACTGAAGTTTCCGAAAATGTCAAAAAACAAGATTATATCAGACGTCGTTTTCCCCCTTCCCAATACTTGGAATCTGACAACCCAGAAAAACTTCAAAGATTTTATGAATTCATATTGGTGGACACCGACTCTGTCGAGATATACCACAGGACATGCAAAAGGAGATACTATTTATTCAAAATGTATCATCAAACAGGTCATCTCAACAATCCAGTGGGATGAACTCACTCAAACTCGTCCCTATGGGATTTTCAAAAATCGTTCATTTTCTGTTATTTTCAACCCCCTTATTTCAACTATATTGATTACAAAAATGCCTGGTTCAAAGCTTTCTACCTTCGTCCATTTTCTCATTCATGGTTTTTCACATTTCATACTGGTTGTGACTCAAATTTCCCTGTTTGGTTTCACGAATGGTGGAAACAAATGGGTTCTGACACTTCAATCCTCCCTCAAGAAGTAAAAAAGGGTTTAGAGGTTTTCTCCGAATCCTCTTGCCTTAATAATTTCAAAAGCCCCTCGAATTTCATGTTGAATTCAAGTTCCCATGGATTTTCGCCTGAGATTTTGATTTTCAAAAACTTTATCCTGACCCCGTTCCATTTTCATTAGTCCGTATTCATAAAATCAAATGGTGGGGAAAATATGAAACCCACCTCTGCAATGAGTATGTGGTTCGAAATTTCATAGCCACAGGTCAAAAGCCCAAATATACTTCATAAGAGCATAAACCTGATCCTCCTGCTCATCAAAAAACACCAAAAGCCCAAAAACCCAAAGAAGATACTCAGAAGACTTTCTTTAACCAGTTGAAAAATGACCCTGAATTCCAAAACCGATTATTTGAATTTATGTCTCAATGCTCTTCAAAATATGCAAAGTCTGAAGAATCGATCTCCTCCGACCCTTTCGGTGGACCGAATGCTCAAGATCCTTTTGATTTTTAAATCAAAAGGATATTTCAAAAAAAAAAATTAATAATAATTTAAATATAAATATATATATACTTTTATGTCTCTTTCAAATATTGGCCAGAAGTTTCTCGGTGAAACGTGTGCCATTATCTCATTGGCCAGAAGTTTCTCGGTGAAACGCGTGCCGCATATTCAAATTCATGGCCGACAATATCAATTCAAAGCAGGAAGAAGATTCCAATTCAAAACCCGTGTTCAAGAACCGACAAAGACACCTCAACATCCACTACAAAAAGCCAAGGCATCATGGCCAACAAAGACAAATGCTTTTCAAAAAGAAGATGCCCACTATTAAAAGTCGTTCCCATTATTAAAAGAAGACAAAAGTTGCCGACTCAAAAGACGTTCCCACTTTCAAAAGTTGGTGACAAAAGACGCACTATCAAAATTTGATCAAGACATAAAGCAAAAGTAGATGGTGACATTCCATCTACCAAGATTCCCGAAGACCTCAAAGATTTTCATTATATATTCATTGTATTCTCATAGTTTAGGCAGAGCGAGTTTAGAGAGAAAATTCTTATAAAAACTCTGAGTTTGTATCTGCTATCAATCTTCAACTGTAAGCTTTTCATTTCAATTTATATATTCATCATTTTATTCACTCCTGTTCTTTATCATTATCATTGTTATGAGTTTATGTCCTTGTTCTTCCTTCTTTCCTATGAGTTTTATGATCCTATTCTTCCTTTTGGTTGTACTACGTTCTGGGACCTAGAGGTAGATCCTAATGACATTAGATTTCTAAATCTTAAAGCCATCTTGAACTAAAACAGAATTCTCTTAAAACTTATGTTTTCAGTGTGGCAGTATGGGACCACCTTCCTTGGCTGACCAACATAGTTCCAACCACCTAGACACAAGATTAAGGGTTTTCTATTGTAGTCTTAACAGATCTAAGATGAATAATTTCTAAGTTCATTAAGTTCTTGGCTCTGATACCAAAAGGAAGAACATGATCATAAAACTCATATGAAAGAAGGAAGAACAAGGACATAAACTCAGAACAATGATAATGATAAAGAACAGTTGTGAATAAAATGATGAATATATAAATTGAAATGAAAAGCTTACAGTTGAAGATTGATAGCAGATACAAACTCAGAGTTTTTATAAGAATTTTCTCTCTAAACTCGCTCTGCCTAAACTATGAGAATAACCTGAATATATAATGAAAATATTTGAGGTCCAAAAGGAATCTTGGTAGATGGAATGTCACCATCTACTTTTGCTTTATGTCTTGATCAACTTTTGATAGTGTGTCTTTTGTCATCAGCTTTTGAAAGTGGGAACGCCTTTTGATAATGGGAATCTCTTTTTGAAAATGGGAACCATCTTTTGAGTGGGCAACTTTGTCATCTTTTGATGGTGGGCATCTTTTGAAAAAGCATTTGATTTTGTCGGCCATGTTGCCTTTGTTTTTGTCTTCCATTTCTTGCACGCGGTCTTTGATTGAGAATCTTTTTGTGGTGATGAGATTGTTGTCGGCCACAAATTTGAATAAGGTGGCACACGTTTCACCGAGAAATTTCTGGCCTTAAATTTGAATAAGGTGGCACACGTTTCACCGAGATACTTCTGGCGAATATTTGAAAGAGACATAAAAGTATATATATATATTTATATTTAAATTTTTTTTTTATTATTTTTTTAAATATCATTTTGATTTAAAAATCAAAAGGATATTGAGCATTCGGTCCATCGAAAGGGTCGGAAGAGACCGATTCTTCAGACTTTGTAGATTTTGAAGAGCATTGAGACATAAATTCAAATAATCGGTTTTGGAATTCAGGGTCATTTTTGAACTGGTCAAAGAAAGTCTTTTGAGTATCTTCTTTGGGTTTTTGGGCTTTTTGGGTTTTTTGATGAGCAGGAGGATCAGGTTTATGCTCTTTTGAAGTATGTGGCCATGAAATTTCGAACCACATGCTCATTGTAGAGGTGGGTTTCATGTTTTCCCCACCATTTGATTTTATGAATACGGACTAATGAAAATGGAACGGGGTCAGGATAAAATTATTGAAAATCAAAATCTCAGGCGAAAATCCATGGGACCTTGAATTCAGCATGAAATTTGAGGGGCTTTTGGAAATTATTGAGGCAAGAGGATTCGGAGAAAACCACTAAGCGCTTTTTGACTTCTTGAGGGAGGATTGAAGAGTCAGAACCCATTTGTTTCCACTATTAGTGAAACCAAACAGGGAAGTTTGAATCACCCAGTATGAAAGATGAAAAACCATGAATGAGAAAAAGGATGAAAGTAAAAAGCTTTGAACCAAGAATTTTTGTAATTAATATAATTGAATGTTTGAGGGTCAAAATGGAAAGAAAAGGGGCGAAGTTTGAACATATTGATATGTTGTGAGTGAGCTTCATCCCATTGAGTAGAAGAGATGACCTGTTTGATAATCTTGGAGAAAATAATGAAACCTTTTGAATCCTTTTGGTGGACAATTTCAACAGAGTCAGTGTCCACTAGGATAAATTCATAGAATTTTTTATTTTGAACTGGATTGTTTGATTCCCATAAAGCATTTGGGGGAAATTTCCTACGAATGTAGTCTTGCTTTTTGACATTTTGAGGGATTTCTGTAAAAGGAGTAAACCCAAGGTTTTCTGGCCAGGGTTTGGTAAAATATTTGAATTCATCTTGGGTATGAGGTGTTGGAGAGGATGTTTGAGCAACAATTTGAACTGGTTTTGAGGGGGAGGCCAGTACTGATTTGTAGGCTAATTCGGGAATATTTTGAAGAGGGCTATAACGATTGAAATTTGATGTTAGAGGGGGAAATTAGCCAGTAGGCCTTTGAGAGGGTGATTTTGAAGGGGTTGTTGGTTGTGACAATTGAACCAACTCTTTTGAAGTAACTTTTGGTAACTCATAATCTTTTGCAGTTTGAATTTTCTGTTTTGATGGATCCATCTGTAAAACTATGGGATTTGTAGTGTGAAGGCTATGAAGGAGGGAGACGAGAATGAGGAGTTTCGAATGTAGTATGAAAAATATTTGTTGGAAGGCAGGATATTTAAAAGGATTGTCTGGGCACTATTGTAATCATTAGTTAAAAGAAATGTTTTGAAAAGATAAAGAAAAATGGAATATTTTGTTGCGGTTTGAGCCAGAGACCATAATGAACATTTCTTAATTGTCTTAAGGTTTCTAAATTTTTATCTATAACTGACATAATGTGTTCCTTTGTATGGTTTCCTAAAAAATGTAAGAATTTTGTAATAAATATATTTCATGTTGTTTGGTTTGAGTGAAAAAGGGGGATAGGATATGTTGACTATGGATCTGGGTTAATACCCCTTGACTATTGACTCGAAAAGGTTTTTTGACAGGGCCTCGTTTCGAACTAGATTCATCTAGTATTAAATCTTTGAGTTTATTAAGATATTTTTTTTGAGATTCCTGATCTGGAATTTGGTTTACTAAATCAAGGATTATTTCTTTTTTATCTTTTTTAATTACTTGTACGGTTGAAGGAGAATTATTATCTGTCTCAATTTCATCGTTAAAAGAAGGACTATAATCAGAGGGAAATAATCTGTTGGGTTTTTATTTCAGAAGTAAATTCTAAATTATCTAATGTTTGAGTATCTTGATTATCTTGTAGATTATTAGTTTCTACACAATTGATTTTTCTACCAGATGTATCGGTTTCTGATAGGTTAGTTGGAATTATTTCGAGAAGGTTGTCAGTACTAATCTGCTTTTCTCTTTCAAAAGGAAGATCATTGGTTTGAAAGATAGGTTTAGATGTTGTGTTATTAAATATTGATGGTTTTGATTGTTGTTGTTGAAGTATTTTATTAACATCTTCTATATTAACAATGTTCTTTGTCATTGCATCCTCGTTCAAAAGGATCAGCTATGACTTCACCTTTTTGAGTGTTGAGTTGTAATTTTTGAAGAGGAGGATGAACAGAAGTAACAGTCTCATTGTTACTTAATGTCCATTTCTAATTAAGAGTAGTATTAACTTGAATGGCAGATTGGGTTTGATAATTATTAATTCCTTCGGCTGAAAGAAATATTGATAGGAAAGTATAAAAAGGAATATTTGATTTTATAGTTTTCATTTTGATTCATTAACGATTTTTTCTTTAATATTTTTATCTCATTGTTTATACCAAAGTCTTTTTGAATCATGATATTTATCTTGACTTTCTTCATTTAAATAATCATAATCTGATTTGAATTCTTTTCCAGAAGTGATCATATTAACCATACTGGAAATTGAAGGAGACATTGGAGGAGAATAATTTTGAGGAGAGGATGATCCTGATTGTGGTTTAGGAATAGGTGTTGTAAATTCATACTTTGAAGTATTTCTTGAAAATATTAGAAAAGGAATGTCTTGAAGATTGTGCTCTTTGTAAATTAGGTATTTTAGAGTTTTGAATTTGTGAATTAAATTTTATTGTAATTTTGCCATCTTCTTCTTCTATTATTTGAGAAATATCTCTACGTTCTATATTTCTAGGTATTTGAGGCGTATTAATTATGAATTGTTGTGGAATGGTGATTTCATTCCATTTGAGTCTTTTGGGCGTAAAGACCGTAGGTCTTCCCACGTCGATTTGTAACAATACTGTCTCTTCTTTCGAAGCAGGCAGTCTGTTATATTTTTTATTTAATTGAGAAGACAGAAGTCTGAAATAGACTCTGTACATTATTGCGAAGTTTTTGCAGGGATGAAATTCATCTCCCTGAATATGAACATCTAATATTAAGGAATCTAAAATCATGGGATCTGTGAGATCCACAAAGAAGTTTGGAGAACAATTGAAATAAATTGGTCCATTTCATATTTTCGTTTGAACCATAGACAGAAGAGATGTTTGATATCTCTTAAGTCTTTTATCTCGTAAGGAGAGATAAACTGGAGTGTCAACTCCAATACGAACTAAGGGTTTGACAGCTATTTGAATTTAACCAATATGAACCAAGAAATGGGTATGACTCGTGCCGCCTACAAAATCAAAGGACAAATTGAGGAAACTTCTACGACCTTGATTATTCAAGGTTTTACAGGTCAATAAAAAAACTGGTGGGATAAAGCTTTATCCCTCGAATCAAAATTAAGTATACTTAATCATACAATTCATACGAAAGATGAAAACGGTAATATCAATGAACAAAATGATTCATGTGAATATTTAATAGTTACAATCTCAATGTATTTCATAGGAAATCCTAACGAAGAATTTAATTCTTCCAAAATTATTCTAACAAATCTCAAATGCCCATCCTTAACTGACTATCGTTGGTACAAGGATGTTTTCTTAACTCATGTTCTCCGCCGAGAAGAGTGTAATATGTCTTTTTGGAAAGAAAGTTTCATAATGGGATTACCCCGTCTCTTCGCAGATAGAATAATTAAAAAATTAAAAAATGCAATAGGCACAGAAGATATTCCTTTTGCAAATTTACTTTTGGTCAGTTGTTTGCATTTATCAAAAAACAAGATTATATCAGACGTCGTTTTCCCCCTCCCAATACTGGGAATCTGACAACCCAGAAAAACATCTGATTGGTTCACTCTTATACCTCACAGCAAGCAGACCTGACATTATGTTCTCGGTTTGTATGTGTTCCAAGTTTCAAGCTGATCCAACACAATCTCACTACATGGCTATTAAACGCATTTTTAAATATCTTAAGGGCATGCAGAACGTGGGTCTAGGGTATCCCAAAGACTCAAGTTTAAAGTTGATTGAATACAGTGATGCAAATTATGCAGTTTGTAAAGTTGATCGGCGTAGCACTAGAGGAACTTGTCAATTTTTGGGTGATAGACTAATTTTGTGGTTTAGCAAGAAACAGACATCAATTGCCACATCAATTGCTGTAGTAGAGTACCTCGCAGTTGGAAGTTGTTGTGCTCAAATGTTATGGATTCAACAACAACTTCGAGACTATGGCATTGATCCACAAGAAGAACCCATCTTCTGTGACAACACAAGTGCAATCGCGATCACTCAGAACCCCGTGCTGCATTCCAAGACCAAGAACATAGACACCAGACGTCACATCATTCGAGACCATGTGCTAAAGAAGGATGTTCGGGTGGATCATGTGCCAACAGATCAGAAAGTAGCTATATATCTTCACCAAGCCTCTGCCGACGCTATGTTTTCTTATTTTAGAAACATTCTAGGTCTCTTGATATGTATTGATCATGTTCTGCATGCATATATTCATGGGAAACAAAATAATTCAAACAGATAACCCAAAGGTCCGCCATTTTCTTCATAGCTGGTCAGCATCATGCCGATCTAGACCGGCTTGGGGCATGTACAGCGAGAAGTTATCACGGTGTTTGGATTAATTGCTTCCTTGCTGGCACATAAAATTGAACGATTGAGATGGTTTGACTTTAAAATTCTTTTAAAATCAGACGGTCAAATGACTTTTCACTTTGATGATGACACATGTCCAACTAAAACCCCTTTCTCTCTGTTCGTACATAAACAATTTCTCTTTACTATTTACAGTACTCTTTCAAATTTCACGCATTCTAAGCAGTCCAGCAGGTAATTTACAGCATTTTTTGTGCAATCTCTCGCAGTTTCTCAAATTCCTAACCCTTTAATCCTAGAAATGGGTGCCTCTTTCTTTGTCAACACGATGCAGGTTGATTTTGAGTCTGTGCTGTCCATGGATCACACTGTATGAGGCTGCCGTGGTTGAATTTTTCACTAATGCAAAAGTTATCGCTGGAACGATTGTAAGTTTTGTATCAAATCGGAAACTTGCACTGAGAAAGGAAATGTTTGCTGAAGCGTTTTGTTGACCTACTAAGGGTCTGGTTGGTTTCCTTGATATTCGACTGAAACCATGGTGGAAATGCGATGGCGGTTTTCTGGTTCTGATGTGCCGTTCAGGGCACCCAACAAAATAAGGAGATGAAAATGGAGTATAGATTGTTGTCGAAATTGTTTCAAAGGCATTGTGTGCCAAAGCGGGTTCGTTTGACATGGTCACAAGCGAAAAGTTTTATCTGATTGTGGCTATCACTGCCGGCTTGAAAGTCAACTGAGCATAGATTTTGTTTCAGGTATTTGTCGCTATGGTGAAAAACCCTAACTGTCAGTCACAAGGTTTCGCAGTGCAGGTGAGTGTATTGTTGGAGCGGTTAGTCAAGGCATACCTCGGGGAGTCAGTCAAGCTCCATCCACAAAAGGTGTCGAACAACAAATCCATTCACACCAACATCATGAAGAATCTGAATGTGGTTCCAGCTGGTGATACCAGCAAGGTGTCGGGAGCTGCAGCAAGTGAAAAACAATCTACTGCTGATGAGCCTCAGGCACTCCCTAAGGAACCAGAGAAAGAGGCTATGGAGAAGCCCATGAAGTATAAAGAAAGAGTTGGTCCAATGGGGAAGAAACAACAGGTGGTTGTACAACAACCAATGGAGGCTAGGAGCCAAGATGCTCCAGCGAAGTCCACGTCTGAGACTAGCTCATACGTGGATTTACACCCGCTAGCAGGGTTGAAGAAACTTTGTGGCGCTAAGCGCAAACAAGTGGTAGAGTCATCTGATTCTAAGGCTATTGTGTCTGTTGTCAGGCCTCGCGCACACATCAGAGTAAAACCACGCAAACACAAACAGAAGCTACTAAAAAGTGGTTAAAATTTTTGATTTTGGACTGACTGAAAGATAACATAATTAAAAATACAAGATACTCAAAATAATCCCAATTTATAAATCCACAACAACACAAATATTCAAGTACAACAAATGCCCAACGACTGAATACAACACAAGTAAAAATGGTCTACCAACTATATAAGACTAAGCATCACACGAAGTGATACCAGTGCATACAAATACTATATATATAACTGGGACAATCTAACCACCTCCTGGGGCAACACCAGCTGGATCATAACCTCGACCAGCTACGAAACCAGGAAAACCTGAACAACAGACAGGCAAACAAACACAACAACCCCAGAGGGACCTCGGAGGTTAAACCCCAGTACGGAGGGCAACTATAAAACAGCAATGAATAGAAAATGATATAATGCTAATGCTATGCATGAGGGACAATGCAACAGCCGAAGGCTACAACCAAGAAAGGGAGCCAAAGAATTCAACAGTTGACAACAGATTCTAGCGAAGAATGGTTAGTGGCCACTGGTGTCTGTACAAGCACACAGGAATTACCCGCTCATCTTTACACCACACCTGAATACCAGATGCATCAACAACTCAACCTGCTGTTGCCCAACCCATGAACTGTGGTAGTTAACCACTCGGCGCATGAGGGCTAACAGACCAGCAGGGAGATGAGAGTGCGGTATTGCCGCTCGCCCTCGCATCCTGGTAAGAAAACAGAGCAACAACAAAGCACGGCTACAACAACTGAAATGGAAATGATCATGCGTATGCAATGCAACAGCTGAACAACATATAAAACAACAAGCAATGCACACACAACAATCAAACGTAATATCCATGCCAAATCCAGCCGTAATACAAGCTCAACATCTGTACCTCACCAGCTTCTGAGCTATAATTACCACACACAGCTGCTACAATCAAGTCCGAGAAACACAGATCTGTCACCTGCTATATCAACACAAGCCACTGCACAAAAGCCGAAACGTAAAATAACAGAAGCTGGGAGCTACAACTCCACCAGCGCTCATCTACCTTCCAAACTCAACGGAAAGCTCTAACAAAGCTTAAAGGTAGCATCTTTACTTACCCCAACGAAATTACTGGCACGGCAGGGAACGCTTATGCTAGAAAACTACGCAAGGGAGGCGTCTTAGCGATCCTGCGATCCTCTTGCAGCTCCTCCAAAACTTTCTAAAGAGGTATAGAACGAAGCGCCTTAGCGAGAGGAGTCCAACGATACCACTCTTACTCTCGTCGGAGCTGTCTATCACCGGAAATTAGGACGGATAAGGTTACTGTGAACAATATTTGCTATCGGGAAATATTTCTAAGTACGGGATCTGGTAAACAATCGAAGACCAAGTCTTCTCTTAAATAAACTACTCAAACAGCAGATAGAAACAGGAACAGATCCACCGACAAAATCAGTTGTCACAACTAATATTCCCAACCAGCAGGAATCTCGCATCAGCTTTTGCTTATCGCTAATATATTGACCAGCAGCTGAATCTTTCAAACAACGCTAAAGCTAAAAGACGTCGCTCCAACTTAACCAAACGACGTCGCAGAGGAACACGTCACCTTGCTACCAACAGCTGATTCACAAACCAGCAGTCACAACGCATGAGATCTCTCAACAGCTGATGTCTATCATAACCAACAGCTGATACAAAGTGCTCCACTCAAAACGCTCGTTCCAACTTATCTAAACGACGTAGTTTCGCTACCCGCTACGAAACACGCTAACGAAACCAACAGCTGGTTCCTGCTCACAAAACGTCGTCGCTTCAAAGTCCCTTAGCGCTCTCTGCTGATCATCTCAACTAACATACCAACACGCAACATCTGAAATATTAACGACTGACGCGATCACTCAACGGCTGATCCCACTACTACTGCTGATGATTCCAACACTTAGGCAAAATTGACGTCTACGCCAAGCACATCGACCAACAGCTGGTCCAAACCCGACCAACACATGATTGTGAAAACACAGGTCTCACATCTGTCCCGCCAGTTCTTATCACAAAGAAGCACCAGAACAAGATAACAAAGAAGGTAATGCACACTAATGATCATCAAACGGAGTCCCAAGCTGGTCCCATTCCTGAAATACCAGCTGGGGGTGACAAGGAGTCAACCGCTGGTGGACCAGAAGTCACTATGGAGATGACTCCAGAAGTAGAAAAACAGGCTGATGACACCTCCAACGCTGCTGAGCAGGAAGAGCATATTGATTGTGCGAAGCAAACAGAAAAGGAGGGCTAGGATGGTAATGTTTCAACTACTGCTCAGGGAGAGCATGTGTAGTCTATTGCTGAAGATGAGACAGAGGCTGGCAACAGGGACACATTTATGGAGGCAAGGCACAAATCTGCCCAACCAGCTCAACAATCAACGACATACACTGGCAAGAGTGTTTATGCTCCCATAGAGATACGGTAAATCAACTGGGTCACCCACTATCTTCAGAAAATTGACTCAGCTGATAAAGGAAAAGGAGTTCTACCCTATGTTGATCGATGAATACAGTCGAGGAGCACTACCTGCCAGTCATTGAAGATATAAGGGATAGATCATTGTGCCAACTCCAAATCTTTGATCAATGGCACAAGTTCCGCACTGGTTACCGGTTGAGCAAGATTCCTTCTATGAAGGTTGCGGAAGAATTTGCGAAAACCTAAAATAAATTGTTTCCATGGGCCGAGACGAACAAGGTTAGTGAGCTGCTCCAGAGAAGGGACCTCATCCGGTACAAAATTGTGGAGTTGCACATGCGAGAAGATGTTGCTGAGCACTAGAAAAATTTTCACAAGGATAAGCCATCAGCCAACTAAGATATCATGGCAATTCTCATGCTAGAGGCATAATTGTAAAAGACCAAGAAGATTATTAATTTGTTTCAAGCTAGATCTGGTCTGCCCATCACTTATAACGAGCGATCTGCAGACCGAGTTGCATCTTTGGAAATCATTCCAAACTTAACCTGGGAATAATATAAAGCTCAGTGTGCACAGCCTACCCACTCAACACCAGATAAGCGAACGGATCAGGAACAAGAGCATCAAAATCCGGAACCAACAGCGGCAAGGCAGATTGAAGTGCCAGGCCCAATGCGCTAATACATCTATTAGTCACAATTGTGCGGAAGCATCATAAAAATATGGGCTAAAAAATTTCGAATATGGGCCTGATCCAATATCATTCAAAATACATTCATATTCAAAATAAGAGTTTAACTCAAAACTCAAACAACACACAATAAAACAAGTAGTCAATCAATTACAGATCCCCCAATTAAAATAAAGGCACAGGACATCCCCTGGCTCAATATAAATATATCAATACAACTGGGACTCAAATCAAAAATGGGATCGACCAGCTGAAGCTCCACTCTGTCCAGCCTGGTTACCTGAAGAACCTGTAATGGCCAACGCCGACCAAAACAGCACAAAACAGGGAAAATAAACGAGGTCAAACCTCAGTACGAAGAGCACAATAAAAGCATCTATCGTATCAGACAATGAAATATCTCAACCGTGCAATGCATGAAAGGGTCTAACAAGAATCATCGGTAGACATGGCACAACGACTCAGCTGTGCAGATCTCATCAACCATCATCGTCTTGTGATCTTCAGGTGCGATGACTCAGCCGACCATCACAAGGCAGTTGTATTTAGGCACGATGACTCAGCCGGCCACCACATCAAAAGAAATGTTGGATCTTTCAGGAGCGACGACTCTGTCAGCCGATCACAACGTGCAAAGGAACTCAGTTCTCAAAGGAATCAGGCTCAATATGTATGCGTGAATGCACAGCAGACTCATGCTTAAAATCATACATATATCTCACGCACAAACAGATATTAGCACAGAATCATCATACAATCAACACAAAGCACATCATCTAATACACGAAAGAAATATCCCAAATATGATAACAAAGCTGCTAATTCTAGCTCAATTCGTACCTCAATTCAGCTTATACCTCAACAGATCTTACAAAAAACAAGGGCGCAGCAACCAACTCAAGTCTACTGCCCTTGAGGCTTCACGACGAACTCAATCTAAGCCACTACCAGCTCAAATCCAAAGCTGCTAAAGCACATACGAATTACGGGTCAAAAATCGCGAAGATACACGGATGCTGAAACTACTTCGCGTTCCTCAAATCCAAAGACCCAAGTCTCCAAACTGGTATCAATCGAAAACTCCAGAGAAGACGAGCTCATGGCTACAAATCTTGCTCCAAACGGAAGCGTAAAACGACGGCAATCGACGGAAATAGGGTTCGCATGAACATTACCAATCGAGGGTTATCGGGGATGAAGATAAGAAATGTCAGGTTCAAAATACTCTAAGTGCTGATCGACACTTAATTTAAATCCCCAAGTCCAAGCTACAATGAAAGTAAATTACCGACAAATTCAGATCCCATCGCTAAGGCAGAAATCCCTCAAATCTGGCTTCAGCTGTCACTCACATCTGACTACACTATCTCGGGTCCGACACTCTAAACAAAACACGCGCTTCTAATCAAACTACGTCGCGCTACTTAACAAAACGACGTAGCATAGGGGTCCCGCTCTCGCAACAGATCCCGCTAACGCTCATCCAGACTTGACCAAATAGATGCTCACATCTGCTCACGCCCGCTAAATACATTCCACTCACTAGCGTCAAATCTGAAAACACGATACGACGTCGCATTACCTCTTGCAACGCCATATCTGACTAACACCTAAAACGACAGTGTTTCACTTCCTGCTCATGGCAAATCATGCAAACACGCGAGGGACACATCTGAACATCCAAATCCCACTCAAATATGAAATTCTGAAAATCACCAAATCCTCACCTCTGGAAAGCACGATAATCAGAAACTCAATTAGCTAATCCTAATCCAAATCTGACTAGCTAATAAATCGTACTAAACAATTTATATTCCTCACATTCTCCCCCACTAAAAATCGATTTCGTCCTCGAAATAAACTCGTAGCACCAGATTCAAAAATAACGAGGAACAACAATCAGAACAAGATGCCATTCTCACGGCACAGTATACTAGACACCATTCCAAATACACCCATTCCATACTGCCCAGCATACTCAATGCTAAACAAACCACTAAACAACAACACAAAGCATTCAAACACGAGATCAACAATCCAGAAAGTTACCTGGAATACTACTGTCAACTCTCAATTAGATGAGGCCACTCCTGTATCATCTTCTCTTCAACTTCCCAAGTAGCTTCCTCACGAGCATGCTTTCTCAATTTGACCATCACCAACGGAATGAACTTATTCCTCAGCTGCTTCTCCTTCCTATCCCGGATCTGCAATGGATATTCAACATATCTCAAGGTAGAATCCAGCTCAACTTCATCAGTCCTCAACACATGGGACGGATCTGGCTCATTATTCCTCAACATTGACACATGAAACACATCATGCATCACTTCTAACTCATCAGGCAGTCTCAATCTATAAGCCAACTGTCTGATCCTCTCAAAAATCTCAAAGGGACCAACGAATCTAGGAGCCAATTTACCCTTCAATCTGAATCTCATCACGCTCTTGAAAGGAGAAACTTTTAGAAACACTCGATCGCCAACCTCAAACTCCAAAGGTCTGCATCTATTGTTAGCATAGCTAGCATGTCGATCTTGAGCAGCTTTCATCCTACTCTGAATCAACTCAATTTGATCCTTCATGTGCTGCACAAACTCAGGAGTAGACAACTGCTTCTCACCAATCTCTTCCCAGCAGATCGGTGATCTACACTTACGACCATACAGCGCTTCAAAAGGTGCAATTTCAATAGTCACCTGGTAGCTGTTGTTATAGGAAAACTCAACTAAGGTTTGAGGATTGAGAATTAGAAATAGTGATTATTCGGATTTGTATAGTATTAGTCACGAGATTGTATAATTTTGAATTTTCAGATTTCAGACTTTAGATTTTGGTGAAGTCTGGTTGATGATTTTTGGATTTCTCCTTGAGATGTTGTGCTTCGAGTTGTAAGCTTCTTTCGGGTGAAATCTGTTTGAGAAATGGAGTTGAATTGGTGAAATTGTGAATGAAATCTGATTCCCTAGCGCTTAGAAGTGAACGCCTTCGTTTTGGGCGAGATTTGAATCCCTGGGCTTTTGCGTGAGTGGTCGTGAAATTTTAGTGAAACGCTGTCGTTTTGGTGGAGTCTGGTGGAGCGAGAGATCTTCCAGGGAGAGAGAGATCTGATATTTGAGTTTGGCGCTAGAAGCTATACGCCGTTGTTTCGCGATTTCAGATGTCTCGCTTGAAGATGGGATCTGGTTTGCGGAGTAAGCAGACGTCAACGCGGGTCAACGCTATTGGAGAGCAGCAAGAGATCTGTTAGCGCTAGCGTGTGACATGATCAGATGTCATGTTGGTCAATTACGGAGTTGACTGTTGGTGCATTAGCGTGTACAAATGAGAGATCTGTTTAAGTGGTGTTGAACGCTAGCGAAGGAACGTGTGTAGAGATCTGATTCAGTGATAAGCGTTAGTTATGTTTCAGATGTCTCGGGTGCGACGTCGTTTCGTTCAGTGGTGCATCGTCGTTTTGGCTAGTGAGCGATTAGCGTGATTTGAATTGTGCGAGCGGAGGGATCTGATACATGTTAACGTTGGAGCGTTCAGATGTCATCTGTACGATGTCGTTTCGTTTAGCGTGCGAGTGTTAGCACTAGCGCTATGAAATCCGATGGGTTTTAAGCGCTGTTCGAGGAATCTATTTTGCGCTATATAACGATGCAAGGATCTGTTTTAGTCGAGATTTTTTTTGTTCGATAGAGATTGAGTAGAGGATTTAAATTCAAGTGTTGAGCAACACTTAGAACATTTTCCACCCGATATTTCTTATCATATTCTCTGTTGAAACCCTCGACCGACACTGTTCATTCTAACATTTCTCCGTTAGATTTCCATCATTTCCAGACTTTGTTTTGGATGATTTTGGTGGCGCTGAACTCCCCTTGTTTAGCTCTTTCGATCGCTACCCATTGGAGACTCTGAATCGCCGTTGGAGAAGAAGTGCGAAGTTGATGTGTATTCGTGCCATGAAGTCTGTAGTTCTCATGCTAGTTTAAGCTTTAGGGTAAGCGTTTCTTGTTGTTTTAAGCTTCGGTAGATTTGTAGAACTAGAACAGAGCTCTGACCGTAGGCTGTAATGCTTAGAATTTCAGATTTGAAATATAATTAAGCTAATTTACGAGGCTTTGTAACAGATTTCAGCTTCCAGGAAGTCTCTGCCATGTTTGTGAGCCACGAGAAATCTGGTTGCTTTGGCCGTGTGGTTGCCGTGCCCTGTCTCGAATCTGTGAGGTAGATTTTAAGGATTGAGGTACGAATTGAGCAGCCCTTACAGCTTTGAGCGTGGACATGGCTGTATTTCATGTTATGAATCTGCTGGGTTGATTCTGTGATTTACGTGAAACAGTTTGATGAATTGCTTGAGATATATATATTCTGTTTCCACGTATTGATGTTGTATTCATTGAGAATTGATTATTGAAAGACATTCATGCATACATCTTGAGCCTGATTGACAGATTGATTGATGACATGATTGAGAGCCACGTTGTGACTGGCCGACAGATGTGTCGTGCCCGAAAAGTCCAACGCTATCATCGAAGTGGTGACTGCCGGATTCGAGTGTCTACCACCGAGTTGTGATGGGCTGACGGGCCCCGATGATCACGGACGGATGATTTCCACCGGCCGATTGGCTGTGCGTGGTATAGAGGCTCGCTTGAGTTGATTTGCCAGTCGATATGTTGGTCTTGATTCCCGATTTCCTTGATAGCCTCATGCATTTCATAACTTTATTTATAGCATGTTGCATGATTAGCTATTTTGATGGATCTTCGTACTGAGGCTTGACCTCGTATTTCTTTCCTACTTTTGTGTTATTTGGGTCTGTGTTACCCGTTTGCAGGATCTTCAGGTAACCAAGTTGGACCGAGTGGAGTGCCAGCTGGTCGATGCCCGTTCACTTGAGTCCCAGTCTATTTTATTATGTATTGTACCAGGGGATGCCCCGTGTTTTTATGTATTGGGGATTTGTATTTGAATTGAGATTTGAGATTACCTGTTTTATATGAGTTTGAGTCAACTCGTATTTTGAGTATGAATA
This sequence comes from Dorcoceras hygrometricum, assembly GCA_001598015.1. Classification (NCBI taxonomy): domain Eukaryota; kingdom Viridiplantae; phylum Streptophyta; class Magnoliopsida; order Lamiales; family Gesneriaceae; genus Dorcoceras; species Dorcoceras hygrometricum. The sequence continues at coordinate 189,752 of KQ992545.1, read as the reverse complement.
TTTTGACTGACGATTTTGAGTTCAGGCCCATTTTATTTCGAAAAATTTTTAAGCCCGATTTTATGCTTCCGTGATTATGTGCTTAATTTTACTATAATCTTTGTTTATTAGCACGGGGCTGATATTTTTGGTATCAGAGCTTAAACTGGGATAAGCTCGATTTTCTTTGATCACACTCGAGTCTAGGCACAGAGTTTGATTTGATTTTGAGTGACTCTGTGACTTATGTGATCTTTTATCTGTCTATGTGATATATCTGCTGTGAGATCTTACCTCTAGACTTGTTTAGATGCCGCCGAGGAGAGGAAGAGGTAGGACGACTAGACGTACCGAGGAGGAGTCTAGGGCGGGTAGTGATGACGATATCCAGCAGGTTGAGAATGTTACTAGACGGATAGGTGAGATGGAGTTGGTTTTAGCTAGGTTTCAGCGGACGAACCCTCCGACGTTTTCTGCAGCTGAGGGTGGTGCGATGGCTGAAGCTTGGTTAGTTTAGATGGAGGAGTTGTTCGATACTCTGGAGTACGCTCCCGAGAAGAGACTGAAGCTAGCGGTGTTGAAGCTGAGAGACAATGCGCAGCGCTGGTGGAGAGGTACTTCTCGTATTCTCCGTGATAGTGGGGCTGTGATCACTTGGGAGAGATTCTGTGAGGCGTTCCGACAGGAGTATACCCTAACAGCCACGAGCGAGAGTTCGACAACCTGAAGCAGGGCAACATGCGAGTGGCTGAGTATGCTCGACAGTTTTTTGCTCTTTTGATTTATGTGCCAAACGTGGCCAATCAAGAGATGACGAAGAGGAACAAATTTCTGAAAGGCTTGAGGCCTGATCTGTACCGGATGGTTTTATCTGGTTCACCTGCGACCTACATAGAGGCAGTGAATCGAGCAGTGGATATTGAGGAGAGTTTGTTGGAGGTAGAGGCTCCGACTCAGCCGACGACTGGACGCACCTATCAGCCTGTTCAGGATGAGTCACAATCTTTCCATTCTCCTCAAGGGTCGCAGCAGCAGTCGAATCGCCAGAGGTTTTGACCTCGGGGGAAACAGTTTAAGAAGAAGGCGAATTCGAGTTCCTCTGGTTCGGCGAGTTCTGGTTCTGGCACTGGTTCTGGTAGCATGTCTTGTGGACAGTGCAGAGGAAGGCATCCGAATTCGCAGTGTCGTGGAGTTCAGGGGTTTTGCCATAACTGTGGACAGCCCGGACATTTTCAGAGAGTATGTCCGTTGTTGAGGGGTCAGTCTTCAGTTCCTTCGCGGCAGGGATCATCTGGTCGTTCTTTTCAGAGACAGCAGTTTCCTGCCCCTACCCAGCGATCTAGATTCCAACCCCGTGAGCCTTCTAGGTTTGGAGCACCTTCGAGACCTCAGTTTCAGATTCCACAGCAGGCTCAGGCGAACGCTTTGACGAGAGAGCAGGCGGAGGAGACACCTTCCATAGTGATCGCAGGTACATGCTCTATTTTTGATTATCCTGCGAGAGTTCTATTTGACACTGGTGCATCACACTCTTTTATATCTGAGCTGTTTGTGTGTGAGCATGGGTTGAGTTCTTTCCCATTGTGTGATGTTGTGTCCGTGTCTACCCCTTCTGTTGTGAGTCTGTGGTCCCGTGAAGTGGTGTTGGATTGTGTGCTTCTATTTGATGAGCATGTTTTGGTGTCCAATCTGATTGTTTTGGGAATTATATATTTTGATTGCATCTTGGGAATGGATGTATTGTCTAGATATAAGGCTACTGTCGATTGTTTTCATAGTGTGGTGAGATTTCGCCCTGACTCGGGTGAGAGGTGGGAGTTCTACGGTGCTGATTTGCGCTCGAAGATTCCACTGGTGTCCGCCATGGAGATGTTTAGCCTGCTATCGCTGGATAATGCTGGATTTATGAATTATGCGCTTGACATTTCCCAAGAGCCGCGATTGGATTTGAGCGACATTCCGATCGTTCGAGAGTTTCCCGATGTGTTCCCGGATGAGATTCCTGGAATCCCTTCGAGACGTGAGATCGACTTCAGTATCGAGTTGGTGCCCGGTACCGCCACGATTTCTAGAGCTCTGTATCGGTTGGCGCCAGCAGAGTTGAAAGAGCTTAAGGATCAGTTGAGAGATCTCTTGGAGAAAGGCTTCATCAGACCGAGTATGTCCCCTTGGGGAGCTCCGATTCTTTTTGTGAAGAAGAAGGATGGCTCTATGAGGATGTGTGTGGATTTCTGACAGTTGAATAAGGCGACGGTGAAGAACGAGTATCATTTGCCGAGGATTGATGACTTGTTCGATCAGTTGCAAGGACCGATAGTATACTTGAAGATTGATTTGTGTTCTGGTTATCACCAGTTGCGGATTAGAGAAGCTGACGTGGCGAAGACAGCTTTCCGGACTCGATATGGGCAATATGAGTTTCTGGTCATGCCGTTTGGGTTGACGAATGCCCCAGCTGTTTTCATGGATTTGATGAATCGCGTCTTCAGCGAGTACATCGATCGGTTCGTTATCGTCTTCATAGATGACATCCTAGTGTATTCGAGGAGCATGAGAGAGCATAAGGAGCATCTCAGATTGGTGTTGCAGAGATTGAGAGACTTGCAGTTGTACGCCAAGTTCAGCAAGTGCGAATTTTGGCTTGATCGAATTGTCTTTTTGGGTCATGTGATTTCCACGCAAGGGATTTCGGTGGATCCGAGTAAGGTCGAAGCAGTTCTTAACTTGGAGAGACCTAGGAATGTTTCCGAGATCCACAGCTTTTTGGGATTGGCTGGCTATTACAGGCGTTTTATCGAGAAGTTCTCTTCGATAGCCTGGCCTCTTACTCAGTTTACTCAGAAGGATAGGAAGTTCTTTTGGACTGAGGAATGCGAGTACAGTTTTCAGACGTTGAAGGAGAAGTTTACTACTGCTCCTGTTTTGGCTCTACCGTCTGGATCCGAAGGATTCGTTGTGTGCTCCGATGCTTCTCTCAATGGTTTGGGATGTGTTCTGATGCAGAACGGGTATGTGATCGCCTATGCGTCTCGACAGTTGAAGCCTCACGAGACGAGGTACCCTGTTCATGATTTGGAGTTGGCTGTGATAGTGTTTGCCTTGAAGATTTGGCGGCATTATCTGTATGGTGAAGAATTTGTGGTGTACACCGACAACAGCCTGAAATATATCTTCACGCAGTCTGATCTGAATATGAGGCAATGACGTTGGATGGAATTGCTCAAAGACTTTAACTGTGAGATTCAGTATCAGTTTGGGCGGATGAACTCGGTTGCCGATGCCTTGAGTAGGAAGACCCAGCCTACGATGCTTTCATTTTAGAGTGTCTCAAAAGTCTACGAGCAGTTAAGTACTTCTGTTTGGCGGTTCCAACCGGGTGATCAGTACTTTATGGTTTCTTCAATCCAAGTAGAACCGCAGATTGTGAGTGACATCAGGGAGGCGCAGAGGACTGACCCATATATTCATGAGTTGAAGATTAAAGCCCGAAGTGGT
>KQ992545.1:174821-186054 GCA_001598015.1 Dorcoceras hygrometricum | reverse complement strand
TGGAGTTCCTATTTCGATAGTGTCTGACAGAGATCTGAGGTTCACTTCTCGTTTTTGGAAGAGTCTGCAAGCAGCGATGGGTTCGAGATTGGCTATGAGTACAGCCTATCACCCACAGACAGATGGTCAGTCTGAGCGGACCATTCAGACACTAGAGGATATGCTGCGTGCAGTTGTGATGGATTTCAGTGGTGGCTGGCAGGATTCTTTGTCCTTGGTTGAATTTTCGTATAACAACAGCTCCAGGTGACTATCGGTATGGATCCATTTGAGACGTTGTACGGTCGAAAGTGCAGATCTCCGATCAGTTGGGAAGAAGTTGGTGAGAAACAGCTTTCTACCCCTGAGTTTGTGCAGCACATGAAAGATCAGGTTGATTTGATTCGGAGTAGAATGAAAGCTTCTCAAGACCGTTTCTCTAGCTATGCTAACAGAAGACGCAGACCTTTGGAGTTTGAGGTTGGCGATCGAGTATTTCTCAAATTTTATCCTTTCAAGAGCGTTATGCGATTCAGATTTAAAGGCAAATTAGCTCCTAGATTCGTTGGTCCCTTTGATATTATTGAGCGGATTGGACAGTTGGCTTATAGATTGAGGCTGCCGACGAGTTCGCATCGTTACATGACGTTTTTCATGTGTAAATGTTGAGAAAGTATGAGCCAGATCCGTCCCATGTGTTGAGAACCGACGAAGTTGAGTTGGATTCTGCCTTGAGCTATGTAGAATATCCAGTGCAGATTCTGGATAGGAAGGAGAAGCAGTTGAGGAACAAGATAATTCCGTTGGTGATGGTCCAATGGAGTAAGCATGCCCGAGAGGAAGCTACCTGGGAGGTTGAGAAAAAGATGAGACAAGATTGGCCTCATCTGTTTGAGCACTGATAGTGTAAATTCCAAGTAATTTCTAAGCTTTGATTCGAGCTTGTTTAGATGTTTGCATTTGATTTGAATGTTTGAATGATTCTACCCTCGTGTTTTCCTTTGATTTCGAGGACGAAATCTCTTAAGGTGGGTAGAATGTGAGGATTGAGAATTCTAAATAGTGATTAATCGGATTTGTATAGGATTAGTCACGAGATTGTATAGTTTCGAATTTTCACATTTCAGACATTAGATTTTGGTGAAGTCTGGTTGATGATTTTCGGATTTCTCCTTGAGATGTTGTGCTTCGAGTTGTAAGCTTCTTTCGGGTGAAATCTGTTTGATAAATGGAGTTGAATTGTTGAAATTGTGAATGAAATCTGATTCCCTAGCGCTTAGAAGTGAACGCCGTCGTTTTGGGTGAGATCTGAATCACTGGGCGTTTGCGTGAGTGGTCGTGAAATTATAGTGAAACGCTGTCGTTTTGGTGGAGTCTGGGGGAGTGAGAGATCTGCCAGGGAGAGAGAGATCTGATATTTGAGTTTGGCACTAGAAGCTATACGCCGTCGTTTCGTGATTTCAGATGTCTCGCTTGAAGATGGGATCTGGTTGGCGGAGTAAGCAGACGTCAACGCTGGTCAACGCTATTGGAGAGGAGCGAGAGATCTGTTAGCACTAGCGTGTGACATGAGCAGATGTCATGTTGGTCAATTGCGGAGTTGAATACTGGTGCATTAGCGTGTACAGATGAGAGATCTGTTTAAGTGGTGTTGAACGCTAGCGAAGGTACGTGTGTAGAGATCTGATTCAGCGATGAGCGTTAGTTATGTTTCAGATGTCTCGGGTGCGACGTCGTTTCGTTCAGTGGTGCGTCGTCGTTTTGGTTAGTGAGCTCTTGGCGTGATTTGAATTGTGCGAGCGAAGGGATCCGATACATGTTGACGTTGGAGCGTTCAGATGTCACCTGTACAATGTCGTTTGGTTTAGCGCGCGAGTGTTAGCACTAGCGGTATGAAATCTGATGGGTTTTAAGAGCTGTTCGAGGAATCTGTTTGGAGCTATATAACGATGCAAGGATCTGTTTTAGTCGGGATTTGTTTTGTTCAATAGAGATTGAGTAGAGGATTTAAATGCAAGTGTTGAACAACACTTAGAACATTTTCCACCCGATATTTTTTATCCTCTTCTCTGTTGAAACCCTTGACCGACACTGTTCATTCGTACATTTCGCCGTTAGATTCCCATAGTTTCCAGCCTTTGTTTTGGAAGATTATGGTGGCGCTGAACTCCCCTTGTTTAGCTCTTTCGATCGCTACCCACTGGAGACTCTGAATCGCCGTTGGAGAAGAAGTGCGAAGTTGATGTGTCTTCGTGCCATGAAGTCTGTAGTTCTCCTGCTATTTTAAGCTTCTGGGTAAGCGTTTCTTGTTGCTTTAAGATTCGATAGATTTGTAGAACTAGAACAGAGTTCTGACCATAAGCTGTAATGCTTAGAAGTTCAGATTTGAAATAGAATTAAGCTGATTTACGAGGCTTTGTAACAGATTTCAGCTTCCAGGAAGTCTTTGCCGTGTTTGTGAGCCTGGAGAAATCTGGTTGCTTTGGCCGTGTGGTTGCCGTGCCCTGTCTCGAATCTGTGAGGTAGATTTTAAGGATTGAGGTATGATTTGAGCAGCCCTTACAGCTTTGAGCGTGGACATGGCTGTATTTCATGTTATGAATCTGCTGGGTTGATTCTGTGATTTACGTGAAACAGTTTGATGAATTTCTTGAGATATATATATTCTGTTTCCACGTATTGATGTTGTATGCATTGAGAATTGATTATTGAATGACATTCATGCATACATCTTGAGCCTGATTGACAGATTGATTGATGACCTGATTGAGAGCCACGTTGTGCCTGGCCGACAGATGTGTCGTGCCCGAAAAGTCCAACGCTATCATCGGAGTGGTGACTGCTGGATTCGAGTGTCTACCACCGAGCTGTGATGAGCTGAGGGGCCCCGATGATCACGGACCGATTATTTACACCGGCCGATTGGCTGTGCATGGTATAGAGGCTCTCTTGAGTTGATTTGCCAGTCGATATGCTGGTCTTGATTCCCGATTTCCTTGATAGCCTCATTCATTTCATAACTTGATTTATAGCATGTTGCATGATTAGCTGTTTTGATGGCTCTTCGTACTGAGGCTTGACATCGTATTTATTTCCTGTTTTTGTGTTGTTTGGGTCTGTGTTACCCATTTTCAGGATCTTCAGGCAACCAAGCTGGACCGAGTGGAGTGTCAGCTGGTCGATCCCCGTTCACTTGAGTCCCAGTCTATTTTATTATGTATTGAACCGGGGGATGCCCCGTGTTTTTATGTATTGGGGATCTGTATTTGAATTGAGATTTGAGATTACCTGTTTTATATGAGTTTGAGTCAACTCGTATTTTTACTATGAATATTTTGACTGACGATTTTGAGTTCAGGTCCATTTTATTTCGAAAAACTTTTAAAACAGATTTTATGCTTCCGTGATTATGTGCTTAATTTTGCTATAATCTTTGTTTATTAGCACGGGGCCTGACATAAGGACAAAGAATCCTGCCAGCCACCACTGAAATCCAATACAACTGCTCGCAACATATCCTCTAAAATCTGAATGATCCTCTCAGATTGATCATCTTTCTGTGGGTGATAGGCTGTACTCGTAGCCAATCTTGAACCCATCGCTTCCTGCAAGCTCTTCCGAAATCGGGAAGTAAACCTTGGATCTCTCTCAGACACTATCGAAACCGGCACTCCATGCAATTTCACCACATGGTCAATGTACAGTCGCGCCATCTTCTTCATCAAGCACCTCACATCATAGGGAATGAAATGGGCTGACTTCGAAAGTCTATCAACAACAACCCAAACAGCATCACATCCCCTACTCGATCGAGGCAAATGAGTCACAAAATATATGGCGATGTGCTCCCAGTTCCACTGAAGCACTTCTAAACTCTGTAGCACTCCACCAGATCTCATCCTCTCAGCCTTGACCTGTTGGCAATTCAAACATCGAGCTATAAATCCAGAGATGTCATTTCTCATGCCTTCCCACCAAAAGTGAGACTTCAGGGCATGATACATCTTCTTTTCGCCCGGATGCACACTGTATCGACTACAATGAGCTTCATTCAAGATGGATTCCTTCAAATCAACCAAATTCGGAACCACCAACCTACCTCGAAATATCAAGCATCCATCAGAAGCAACAAAAAAATCCTCAGACTGACCATTCTGAGCCTTAATCTTCAACTCATGAACATACGGATCAGTCCTCTGCGCTGCTATAATGTCTGCTACAATCTGTGGCTAGACCTGAAAAGTAGAAACCACGAAGCAATGATCACCTGACTGAAAACACCATCCGGAAGTCCCTAAATCCTCATGGACTTTGGATATACTCATAGACGTCAACATCGCAGGTTGGGCTTTCCTACTCAAAGCATCGGCCACTAAATTCATCCGCCCAGGCTGATACTGAATCTCACACTCAAAATCCTTCAGCAACTCCATCCAGCGGCGTTTCCTCATATTCAAATCTGAGTGCGTGAAGATATACTTCAAACTCTTGTGGTCGGTGTACACCACAAATTGTTCACCATACAAATAGTGACGCCAAATCTTGAAGATAAATACTATCGCAGCCAACTCTAAATCATGAACGGTGTATCTCGTCTCATGGGGCTTCAACTGTCGAGACACATAAGCTATCACACAACCGTTCTGCATCAACATGCATCCCAAACCATTCAGAGAGGCATCAGAGCAAACTACAAAACCTCCAGAACTCGAGGGCGAAGCTAACACAAGAGCAGTAGTCAACTTCTCCTTAAGCAACTAGAAACTCGACTCACACTCTTCAGTCCCAACAAACTTTCTATCCTTCTGGGTCAACTGAGTCATCGGTCTAGCTATCAAAGAGAACTTCTCGATAAAACGCCTATAATAGCCAGCCAAACCTAAGAAACTACGGATTTCAGTCACACTTCTAGGTCGCTCCCAGTTAATAACTCTTTCCACCTTACTCAGATCCATGGAAATCCCTTGCGCTGAAATGACATGACCAAAAAAGACAACTCTATCCAGCCAGAATTCACACTTTCTGAACTTCGCATACAGCTGTGAGTCTCTCAATTTCTGAAAAACCAATCTCAAGTGCTCTTTATGCTCTCTGAAGTTCCCCGAATACACTAGGATGTCACTGTTGGTGAACGGTGGCGGATCCGGATCCCGTCTCCCGGCGAGGCAGCGGAAGAATAAAATTAGGCCGGAAAACGTTCAATACAATAAAACATCACTATAAACTACGAACCATTCATAGGGTGCTTAGTAGATTACCTTTCTGGCGACTTGCGCCTGGCTCCAACCGAAATTACAAGAAGACCGGCTCTTCACGGTAGGCGGCTGTAGATTCGTCAATCAGGTCCACGATCGGAAGGGAGACTCCTTCGTCAGCCTGCATTAGAAGGCCTGATGAGATCAGCGCGGACGGATTCTCCTCAAAAACTGATCGGAGAAAGTCCGATCAATCAACGGCGGGCGGCGGCCGACGGCTGTAAGCGACGGCAGCGGCGGCGGCGTGGGAGGAGAGAGAGAGGGGGCGGCCGTGCTTTAGGGTTAGGGTTAAGGAGTTGTGTAATGTGAATCACTTGTTTTTTTTTGTCACCAATTAAGCCTTAAGTCTAATTAAATAGACTAGCAATGGACTTGGACCGGCCCAACGGGCCCGGGTTCAAATGACGATATCCATCGCTGCGACTTCATCCGATCGCCGATCAGATCAGACCTATCGACTCAGTTTCCAAAACTGAATGTTATGATATGAAAAACAATTTTTTAGATCATCTAACCCTAAATTGCAATTTAGTCCTCCAACTTTTGGAAATTGCAATTTGACCCCTGTTGACTTTTGGGAAGTCGCACTCCCTAAAATCCTCCTCCTATGCTCAACACATTGAGCTCAGTATCCGTGCGGGAATCTCGAATCCAGTACTTGTGTGACCCTCAGAAGGATTGAAACCGATGTTCAAGATGAATGTGAGGCTGTCAGTGCCAAGAACTTACAGGGAAGCAGTGGATAGAGCCCTGCAAATCGAAAGGGATTGGAAAGATCTCGATGAAGAGGGGCAGCAAAAGAGACAAGCCTTCCAGCAGAAAGATCAAAGGCCTTTCAAGAAACAGAACAAGAACCAGCAGAGGCCGCAGGAGCAAAAGCCTCTACAAATTCAACCTATAAGCTCCGTTCCTGCTGGTAGTAATAGGCCATTATGTCTAAGTGCCAAAAGCCTCATTTGGGACAATGCAGACTTGGACAAAACGTCTGCTACAAGTGTGGAATGCCTGGACATATTTTGAAGAATTGTCCAAAATCCAAGCAACTGGTGACCAGCAGAGCTTTTGTGATGACTGCTGATCAAGCTCCTCCAGAATCTACGGTGGTTACAGGTGAAATTACGATAGCCGGAATTCCTTCTCTAGCTTTGTTAGATTCAGGAGCTACGCATTCATTTATTTCCACTAAGTTTGTTGAGACGCCTATCATGTAGAGTCTCAATGACGTTTCGAGTCGTGAGGACTAATCAGTACAACCAAGACCTCGGACTTATCCACTCGACAAATGGTAACCACTTGGAAAGTCCGAACGAGGGTAGTTCGATAGATCACCATGTCACTATCTATCTGCATGCTCAGAACATCACAATGTTTCCTACCAATGAAACATGGTACTTCGCATCACAGATACTACTCTCAAGCTCGGGCGGCCTTATCCTCATTTTGACGGCCCAATCGACTAGGAACATGTTCAAAATACACGGTGACTATTAGATGTGTTTCATGATAGCCGTCATACCCACTATCACATCTAACATACACTTTAGTGTATTCTAGGTCTTTACTCAACGCAATTGTTAATCATCATACAACACAATGAAAGTAAATAATGCCATATAAAGAAATGCGAATATCATATATAAAGATTGTCATATACAAGAGTCTATAAACCAACACGCCACAAGTTGGCTAGTTGGACATCTACTCTAACAATCTCCCACTTTCCCTAAAGCCAACTACTCATCAGACGCAGTCCCATTGTTTCGCGATGTTTCTCAAACAACGATCCTGGCAAGGGCTTCGTAAGTGGATCAGCAACGTTGTCCGCAGAGGTGACTCTCTCAACTGCTATGTCACCTCTAGCCACAATATCCCGGATTATGTTGTATTTCCTCAGTATGTGTTTGGATCTTTGGTGAGACCTAGGCTCCTTTGCTTGCGCAACGGCACCCGTGTTGTCGCAGTACACCGAGACAGGACCAACTCCATTAGGAATGACGCCAAACTCTTGGACAAAATTCCTTATCCAAACCGCCTCCTTAGTAGCAGCTGATGCTGCAATGTACTCAGCCTCAGTGGTTGAATCCGCGATGGTGTCTTGCTTGGAACTCTTCCAAGAGACAGCACCACCATTGAGCATGAATACAAAATCCAGAGGTTGATTTCGAATCATCCACGTCACACTGGAAGCTAGAATCAGTGTAGCCTTCCAGTTTCAGTTCACCACCCCCATAGACCATGAACACTACATAATACTACCTATTGCCGAGGTATATGGTATACGTGCCATACTCTCTATCTCTTCATCAGTCTTTGGACACATAGACTTGGATAGAGTGACCCCGTGGAATATAGGTAGGTGTCCTCTCTTGGACTCTTCCATAGAGAACCTTTTAAGTATGGTATCGATGTAGGTAGCTTGGGTGAGTCCGAGCATCCGTTTAGATCTATCCCGATAGATCTGTATTCCAAGAATATAGGATGCTTCACCCATGTCCTTCATCGAAAATCTACTATACAACCAGACTTTAGTTGATTGCAACATTCCTACATCATTCCCAATGAGTAGAATGTCATCAACATAAAGTACGAGGAATGTCACAGCGCTTTTAGCTACCTTCTTATACACACATGGCTCCTCGGGATTCTTGATGAAACCAAATTCCTTAATTGTTTCATCGAATCTCAGGTTCCAACTCCTCGATGCTTGTTTGAGACCGTAGATCGATCTCTGAAGCTTTCATACCTTATGCTCGCTTCCAACAGATGTGAAACTCTCAGGCTGCGTCATATAGATCTCTTCCTTAATGTTTCCATTAAGGAACGCAGTTTTCACATACATTTGCCATATCTCATAGTCGTACCATGCGGCTATGGCTAACAAGATTCTAATTGACTTGAACATTGCGACTGGCGAGAAGGTTTCATCATAGTCAACACCTTGCCTTTGAGTGTAACCTTTCGCGACTAGTCATGCCTTGTAGGCCATTACCTTACCATCAGGCCCAATTTTCCTCTTGTATACCCATTTACACCCAATAGGAACAATTCCTTCGGGAGGATTAACAAGAGTCCAAACTTGGTTAGCATGCATTGAGTCAAACTCAGACTGCATTGCTTCAAGCCACAAATTAGAATCAGCATCGGAAATTGCCTTCTTGAAAGTTCTTGGATCAGATCCAACAACTTGATCGCCTTGATCATCTTCAAGGAGAAAACCATATCTCTCAGGAGCCCTAGGAGCCCTTTCGGATCTCCTAGGTGCGACCATTTCTGGTATTGGCTCTGGAGGTGCGGGAGACTCACCTGGTACTTCGATTGGATCTCGAACCTCTTCAAGTTCTACTATTCTGCCCTTTCTATCAAGTAGAAATTCACTTTTCATAAAGGTGGCATTCGTAGAAACAAACACTTTTGTTTCGCTGGGATAGTAGAAGTAGTATCCAATGGAATTCTTTGGATACCCAATGAAGTAGCATAAGATGGATCTCGTATCCAACTTATCTCCCACTGTCTGCTTCACGTAAGCAGGACATCTCCAAATCCTCATGTATGAGTACTTGGGTGGTTTGCCCATCCATATCTCATATGGGGTCTTAACCACTGCCTTGGTGTGGACATTGTTCAACAACATTACCATCGTTTCGAGCGCATAGCCCCAAAACGAGGTAGGAAGTTCAGTGAAGCTCATCATAGATCGAACCATGTCCAACAGGATTCGATTACGACGCTCCGCTACACCATTGAGCTGTGGTGTGGCTGGAGGGGTCCACTGTGCGAGAATCCCATTCTCTTTTAGATATTCTTGAAATTCAGCACTCAAGTATTCGCCACCTCGATTGGATCGAAGTGATTTAATACTTTTGCCTAGTTGATTTTCTACTTCAGCCTTGAATTCTTTGAACCTTTCAAAGGATTCAGACTTGTGCTTCATTAAGTACAAGTACCCATACCTAGAGTAATCGTCGGTAAAGGTGATGAAGTATGTATGACCATATTTAGTACCAATACTAAACGGGCCGCACACATCAGTATGGATCAAATCCAATAGGCCTTGAGCACGCTCACCCTTTCCCTTGAAGGGTTGCTTAGTCATCTTTCCCTTAAGACAAGATTCACAAGTCGGTAGGGAGTTAATGTCTGACAGATCAACATGTCACTCCTAACTAACTTGTTCATCCTACTTAGAGAAATATGACCTAGTCTAGCGTGCCAAAGTTGTGCTGGGTTCAAGTTATCGTGCTTCCTTTTAATCATTGTTGTGTGTGCTTCGACATCGCGAGTTGGAACGTCTTTTAATTTTAAGGTGTATAAATCGTTTTCGCGTTCCCCAATTCCGATTAAACATTCATTCTTGTAAATATTGCAAATCGAATTAGCAAACATACAAGAATATCCATCACTATCAAGCATAGAAACAGAAATAATGTTCTTTATTAATTCGGGAACAAATAAAATGTTTCTCAATAACAACTTAAAATCAGAAGACAGAAATAAATAAATATATCCTATAGCTACTGCAGCAACTCTTGCTCCATTGCCAAGCCTCAAGTGGGTCTCACCCTCTCTAATACGTCGGCTTCTTGTCATCACCTGCAAATCATTGTAGATATGAGATCCACATCCGGTATCAAGTACCCAAGAAGTCGAATTAAGAGACATATTTATTTCAATGTAGAACATACCTTTCGCAGTTCGCAACTGCTCGAGGTACTCCTTGCAGTTCCTCCTCCAATGCCCAGCCTTGTGGCAGTGGTGGCAAACATCCTCGCTCTTGTTTGGCTTGGAAGCCTTTGCCTTTGGCTTCTTGGCGGACTTTTCCTCCTTCGCAGGAGCAGAACGCTTCTTGCTCTTGTGTCTGGGCCCCTTCTTCGCAGAGGAAGAAGATCCCATAAAGAGGACGGGTTTGTCCTTCTTTATGGTTCTTTCAAACACTACAAGCATGTTAACCACCTCGTTCAAGGGTGGCTGCCAGCTTGTTCATGTTGAAGTTGACCACAAAGGGGTCAAATGCAGCGGGTAGCGAGAGGAGAATTACATCCACCGACAGCGCGTGTGGAAGTGCGATATCAAGGCCCGACAGATTTTCAACGAGCCCAATCATACGAACCCCATGCTCGCGGACCGAAGTCCCATCGCACATGCGGCTTGTCATATGCTCCTTGACAGCCGTGAACCTCTCATGTCGAGAGTTCTCCCCGTACAGTTCTTTGAGATGAAATAGTATGTCAGCAGCATACTATGTCTTCTCAAAGAGCCGTTTCATATCATTGGACATCGACGCCATCACATAGAATCGAGCTTTAACCTCGTCGTCCCACCATTGTTTAAGCGTTACCAGCTCCTCAGGGCTGATATCGGCATGGGCTTCCTTCGGAGGACTCTTCTCTATCGCATAAAGAAGTTTCTCCGAAACCAATACAAGATTGAGGTTGCGGAGCCAGTCTTGGTAGTTCAGACCGGTGAACCTGTTGCTATTCAGTATAGCAGCGAGCGGGTTTTTCATCGAAACCATTTTATAATGCAGTAATACTGAAAAGAAAAGCAGACATACATCACTAACTATATATAAAATAATCGCTAAGACATAAAACAAGGTCGTTAAGTTTTATGAATTACCCTCCCACTATTTTAACGATTTCACCACCCTGTAATGAAATCGAGAAAACAGGTTTCTTTAGTGGGTACACGGAGCCCAATCAAGCGATCATGGACCCGAATAATATCAGCCATCCATGACCCCCAAAAGGTAGTTTCCGATTGCAACCGGTGCAACCTCCATGTATTCACCTCACGTCCAGTAAGGGCCCAATAATATGACGCCGTTTACTATCACGTGTCAAGATGACCCATCAATGTTGAGTCATGAAGGACGGTCCCCTTAACGTCCCCAATAATATGAGCCAACGTTAAAGGGAGTTCCAACCGAAATCACAACGAGTGTCAATGGCGTGGACAGCTTTCCGGCATACATGACCTCCTCAATAATATGAGTCGGGCCA
>KQ992545.1:159670-174379 GCA_001598015.1 Dorcoceras hygrometricum | reverse complement strand
CCAGCCACGGACCTGGGTCCAATCCTAGGGGTAATGCAATATGCAATGCAATCCTATTACAATGCTTCCGATTTTACAGAATCTTCGTCTTCAATATTCTTGATCGTCATTGTCCACCGTCTTCGGATGTCCTTCCACTAAATCTAGTAATTTTACATTTAAATTTATCATGACATATAAAGGATACATTTATCAAGGGGTGGGAACGGGCCACAAACAGGCCCACTTTAAATGATAATCAAAATATTAATACAACCGAATCACAAAAACCTATCGCATACACCTAACAAATTGGGCACGGCTCTTGACCCAATCATACAGATAATCTAATTAACATGCATAAATTAAATAATCCAATTATTTATCCACAAAATCATATTTTAATTACGAAATCGCATTTTATAAATAAAATCGTATTTTGTCGATCAAATCAAATCAACAAAATCATATTTAATTTATAAAATCATATTTCAAAATTAAAATCGTACTTTGCAATTTTAATTGTATCAAATTGGGCTTAAAACAATTATACGCCCAAAAATCTCAAAGTTTCAAAATCGACCAAAACGGGCCCGACATCGAAAATCGGCCCGAAAACTTCACGGGCTGCCCGGGACAGGCCCGAACTAAACCCTAGAAGAAATCAGCCGTCACGAAATCGCAGGAGCATCGCCAGAGTGGCGGCCGCCACCACGAAAAATGTGCGCGGTGCAAGGCCACGCACGGCCGCGACAAGCGCGGCGCAATCGCGCGATGAGCGTCCAGCCATGGCACACAACCACCGACCAACGTGCAACGATTTTCACACGGGGCTGCCGGCCAGTAGCTCCAATCGCGCGGCCAGCGCGCGACATGAAGCGACACCATCGTGCGGCAGCGTCAAGCGGAGCGGTGCAACATCGCGCGACCAGCGGCGATCTTCGAACGGCCACCATGCGTGAAGGAGGCGCCCAGCGTCCAGCAGCGATGCGCGACAAGCGCGCATGCAATCGCGCGAACCTAAGCGCGAAGGCAAAGAGGAGGGCGCCGCCGCACACGGCGGCAGCCGGCGACCAAGTTCCAAAACTTTCTTTTGATTTCGATCTGAAAAGTTGAAAATTAGATACAATGAGGCAGTAATTGTATTGATCAGATCCGAACCTTGGCTCAGATACCACTGTTGGGGAACCGTGGCGGATCCGGATCACGCCACCCGAAGAGGCAGCGGAAGAACAAAAATGGGCCGGGAGACGATCAATACAATTCAAAACAAATCATGTTATGACCATTCATAGGGTGTTTCTCGGGGTTACATTTTTGGCAACTCGTGCCTGGCTCCGACCAGTTTCACGAGGAAACCGGCACTTCACGGTAGGCGGCGGTAGATTACGTCAATCAGGTCCACGACCGGAAGCGAGACTCCTTCATCAGCCTGTACTAGAAGGCCTGACGAGATCGGCGCGGATGGATTCTCCTCGTCAAGTTGGTCGGAACAAATTCCGGCGAGAGAGGCGGCGGCGGCGGCGGCTTTTGAAGAGAGGAGGGGCGGCGGCTACTAGAGCTTTTAGGGTTAGGGTTTGTTGCAAGTTATGAGTGATTAAGTCTAAGTCTACCTTAAGTAGACTTGATGATGGACTTGGACCGGCCCAACGGGCCCGGGTCCAACGGATGAACATTCAGTTCATCCCCATCACCGTGACTTCATCGTAACTCCGATCGCCGATCAGATCGGACCGATCGACTTAGTTTCCAAAACTGAATACTATGATCTGAAAAACCATTTTTCAGAACCCCAGTGCAAAATGACCGTTTTGCCCCTCAACATCGGGAAATCACGATTTGACCCCTGTTGACTTTTAGGAAGTCGCACTCCCCAAAATCCTCTTCCTATGCTCAACACATTGAGCTCAGTATCCGTGCGGGAATCTCGGGATCATGGTAAGAGCGTCTAGCAACATCGCCCCATGATCCCCTAGGTATCACTGATAGTGCCTGCAATAACCAGTTGGTCGTGTTTAGCGTACAGTACGGTTCTTTCAGTCCATATATCCCGATCAGATCAGCGACCATTGGTAAATCGAGAGTCGCTATAGATCCGATAGCTATGCATACATCTTGGAGATCGAATAGTGACATCGCGAGTGTAACTAGGACCCATTTACCTAAAACACTTCTAGTACTCTGGCCAGAGATTTATACACTATTATCCCCTCAGATAGCATAGGATATCTACGCATGTCTGCGAGCGGTGAATCCTCGACAACGATGCATCGACTCCTACATGCATCGAGGTCTCACCCAATCCCGCCGCCTGATGACCCCAAGTGAGTCGGCAAACGGCTCAAAGTGAGACGCCTATCATGTAGAGTCTCAATGACATTTCGAGTCGTGAGGACTAATCAGTACAACCAAGACCTCGGACTTATCCACTAGACAAATGGTAATCACTTGGAAAGACCGAACGAGGGTAGTTCGATAGATCACCAGGTCACTATCTATCTGCATGCTCAGAACATCACAATGTTTCCTACCAATGAAACATGGTACTTCGCATCGCAGATACTAGTCTCAAGCTCGGGCGGCCTTATCCTCATTTTGACGGCCCAATCGACTAGGAACATGTTCAGAATACACAGTGACTATTAGATGTGTTTCATGATAGCCGTCATACCCACTATCACATCTAACATACACTTTAGTGTATTCTAGGTCTTTACTCAACGCAATTGTTAATCATCATACAACACAATGAAAGTAAAGAATGCCATATAAAGAAATGCGAATATCATATATAAAGATTGTCATATACAAGAGTCTATAAACCCACATGCCACAAGTTGGCTAGTTGGGCATCTACTCTAACACTCCAATCTGTCGGGTCACATCATCCACCTCTACCTTAGCCTGTCTAGCTCGGCGGCGCAAAGGTATACCCTGCTGCTCAACATCCTCATCATTGCCCGGGGCTCTAGACTCCCCATCTACCTGCCTATCAATCCTACTCCTACCTCTCCTCGGCGGAATCTACCAAAACTCAGAGGTAAGAACAAACAGGTATATCATAGAAGCAGAAAATCAAATCACACAATCATAGAGTCAGCCAAAATCAAAAATCAAACTCTGTGCCTAGACTCAAGTGTGATCAAAAGAAACAAGCTTATCCCAGTTTAAGCTCTTATACCAAAAATTTCATACACAGTGCGCTAATATATCAATTAGTCACAATTATGCGGAAGAATCATAAAAATATGGGCTAAAAAGTTTCGAATATGGGCCTGATCCATTATCATTCAAAATACATTCATACTCAAAATAAGAGTTTAACTCAAAACTCAAACAACACATAATAACTCAAGTATTCAATCAATTACAGATCCCCCAATTAAAATAAAGGCACAGGACATCCCCTGGCTCAATATGAATATATCAATACACCTGGGACTCAAATCAAAAAGGGGATCTACCAGCTGAAACTCCACTCTGTCCAGCCTGGTTACCTAAAGAACCTGTAATGGCCAACGCCGACCAAAACAACCCAAAATAAGGAAAAATAAACTAGGTGAAACCTGAGTACGAAGAGCACAATAAAAGCATTTATCATATCAGACAATGAAATATCTCAATTGTGCAATGCATGAAAGGGGATACCAAGAATCATCGGTAGACAAGGCACAACGACTCAGCTGTGCAGATCTCATCAATCATCATCATCTTGTGATCTTCAGGTGCGACGACTCAACCGACCATCACAAGGCAGTGGTATTCAGGCACGACGACTCAACCGGCCACCACATCAAAAGCAGCGTTGGACCTTTCAGGCGCGACGACTCAGTCGGCCGATCACATCGTGCAAAGGAACTCAGTTCTCAAAGGAATCAGGCTCAATATGTATGCGTGTATGCACAACAGACTCATGCTTAAAATCATACATATATCTCACGCACAAACAGATATGAGCACAGAATCATCATACAATCAACACAAAGCACAACAGCTAATACACAAAAGAATATCCCAAAGCTGATAACAAAGCTGCTAATTATAGCTCAATTCGTACCTCAATTCAGCTTCTACCTCAACAGATCATACAAAAAAAAGGGCGCAACAACAAACTCAAGTCTACTGCCCTAGCAGCTTCACGATGAACTCAATAGAAGCCACTACCAGTTCAAATCCAAAGCTGCTAAAGCACAGATGAACTACGGGTCAACAATCACGAAGATACACGGACGCTGCAACTACTTCGTGTTCCTCAAATCTAAAGACCCAAGTCTTCAAACTGGTATCAATCGAAAATTACAGAGAAGACGATCTCAGTGTCTACCAATATTGCTCCAAACGGCAGCGTAAAACGACGACAATCGACGGAAATAGGGTCCGGATGAACATTACCAATCGAGGGTTATCGGGGATGAAGATAAGAAATGTCAGGTTCAAAATACTCTAAGTGCTGATCGACACTTAATTTAAATCCCCAAGTCCAAGCTACAATGAAATTCAATCACCAGAAAATTCAGTTCCCATCGCTAAGGCAGAAATCCCTCAAATATTGCCTCAACTGTCACTCACATCTGACTACACTATCTCGGGTCCGCCTCACTAAATAAAACACGTGCTTCTAATCAAATGACGTCGTGCTACTTAACAAAACGACATAGCAAAGGGGTCCCACTCTCGCAACAGATCCCGCTAACGCTCATCCAGACTTGACCAAATAGATGCTCACATCTGTTCACGCCCACTAAACAGATTCCACTCACTAGCGTCAAATCTGAAAACATGATACAACGTCACATTACCTCTTGCAAACACGCGAGGGACACATCTGAACATCCAGATCCCACTCAAATCTGAAATTATGAAAATCACCAAATCCTCACTTCTGAAAAACCCGATAATCAGAAACTCAATTAGATAATCCTAATCCAAATCTGATTAGCAAATAAATCGTACTAAACAATTTCTTGTCCTTGCAGAAAGTGATTGCTCGGACTGTTGAAATGTGGAGGAATCAGCGACGGATCATCAGGCTCCATAGAAGGAGCATCTGGGTTCTGTGGATGGACAACAGGTCCTGGAGTAACCGGCTCCTGAGGAAGAGGACCAGTCCCAAAAGGGTCCAACCTTCTCTGGTTCAAGTTATGGCTCTCCTGCACAATTTATCGTCCACAACGAGGATAGTGTGAATAGTTTGTGTCCGAGTCCCATTTTCCATGCTAATAATGAGGACAGTCAGGGTCCTATCCCAGTTACAGTACCGATCCCAGTCTCAATATGAGCCCTAGTCTCAATCTGGGTCCCAGTCCATCTCAATTACTGATGGTTGTATATACTAAAATAGATAAGAGAATAATCGTCCAGCCCACGATGACCACGAAGATTCTACCCAAGCTGGTCCACATCAAGTCTTTGTTTCCAGTCCCCCGGCAAATCTTGATGCTGTTATTAATCTCAAGGAGGTAGAAAAAGTCATAGTTTCACTGGATTCAAAGGTACAGTCCATGGATTCAAAAGTCGTATCCTTGGACTCCAAAGTTGATGAAATGTTGAATATTCAGATATTCACGAAGCACGACTTTAGTATCTACAAGCGCGCATTATATGAACATAAGGATACGGTGGCTGCCAACGTTGCTTCTTCCCATACATTGTTGGAAACCAGCCTTGTTTCTTCAATTCACTGAGCATCAGCTGCAGATTACCAGTGATCTAGATTTTGTCAAATACAGATGGAAGAATTGGTTAATCACCTCAAAGAAATTGGTGATGCCAAAAAGGGAGAAGAACCAAGCAGCAAGAAGGGGGAAGTATCAAGTAGTAAAAATGGGTAAGGGACGAGCAGCAGTAAAAAGAGAAGATGGTTTTGACCAAGGGCGGGTTTAGATGAGTTTTAGTTTAGTCTTTTGTACACACTGTTTCAAAGTCTAATAAAATCTCTATTTATGCACAAGTTTTGTCATCACCCAAAATGGGAAAATTGTTAGAGTTAATTTCAAAATTTTTTCGTGAAGAAAAATAAAAGAGATTAATCTTCTAAAAGGCACTAGATCTGGACAAAGCTTACAACATTGAATACAAAAACCAGATCGGAGAAGAGCCAAGCTAGTTAAGGTCAAACCAGCTCAGAGTATTTAGTTGCGCTGGTTAAGGACAAACCAGCAAAGGTAATTTAGTCAAGCTGGTTAAGTCAAAGTCAATTCAAGAAATTCAAGCTCGAAAGAGTAGAAACAGATTGAAATTACATCAGTTCATAAGAGCAGTAAAATAGGGGTTTACAGTTGAGGGCACAACTAGCAGTGAAAAAGTTGTATAATAGACCAACTGGAAGACCAGCCTGGTAAACCAGCTCGAAGCAGATTCGTCTACAGATGTTATTGTTTATATGGGTTAGAACTGAATATATTCAAGAGCATATCGGTTTGGAGCAGACTGGAACAAATAAGTGTAGACAAGAATAAAGCAGTTCTATGCACAGACCTGATTGGAAAACCGTGAAGAAAACTTAGCAAAATTGATTTTCAGAATGTTAGAAGCTACGTACAGATTTATGTGATACATTGACCTCTCTGCATTGATGTGTAGTCGAGAACTACTTTGAGCTAATTCCAGATATGCAGAGATTTGGTTCAAACTAAAGACATCGCAGAGTTGCTAAAAAGGTAATCATTCAAAGCTTAATCTGCAGACCGAGTTTCCTCTTTGGCAATCATTCCAAGCTTAACATGGGAAGAATATAAAGCTCAGTGTGCGCAGCCTACCCACTCAACACCAGATAAGCGAACGAATCAGGAACAAGAGCATAAAATCCCAAACCAACAGCGGCAAGGTATATTGAAGCAATTGCTCAGACTGTTGAGAAGGTGGAGGAATCAGAGGTGGATCATCAAACTCCATAAAAGGAGCATTTGTGTTCTGTGGATGGACAACAGGTCCTGGAGCAACCGGCTCCTGAGGAAGAGGACCAGTCCCAAATGGGTCCAACCCTCTCTGGTTCAAGTTATGGCTCTTCTGCACAATTTATCATCCACAACGAGGATAGTGTGAATATTTTGTGTCCTAGTCCCATTTCCATGAAAATAATGAGGACAGCCAAGGTCCCTATCCCAATTACAGTACCGATCCCAGTCTCAGTATGAGCCCTAGTATCAATCTGGGTTCCAGTCCATCTCAATTACATATGGTTGTATATAATGAAAATAGAGAAGAGAATAACCGTCCAGCCCACGAAGACCACGAAGATTCTACCCAAGCTGGTCCACATCAAGTCTTTGTTTCCAGTCCCCGGCAAATCTTGATGCTGATATTAATCTCAAGGAGGTAGAAAAATTCGTAGTTTCACTTGATTCAAAGATACAATCCATGGATTTAAAAGTCATATCCATGGACTTTAAAGTTGAGTGAATATTCAGACATTCATGAAGCACGACTTTAGTATCTACAAGAGCGCATTTTATGAAAATATGGATACGGTGGCCACCAACGTTGCTTTTTCCCAGACATTGTTGGAAACCAGCCTTGTTCGTCAATTCACCGAGCAACAACTGCAGATTGCCAGTGATCTAGATTTTGTCAAATATAGAATTGGTTAATCACCTCAAAGAAATTGGTGATGCCAAAAAGGGGGAAGGACCAAGCAGCAAAAAGGGGGAAGGACCAAGCAGTAAAAAGGGGGAAGGGACGAGCAGCAGTAAAAATAGAAGAGACTTTTGATGAATGGCGGGTTTAACTGAGTTTTAGTTTAGTCTTTTGTACACAGTGTTTCAAAGTCTAATGAAATCTCTGTTATGCACAATTTTTGTCATAACCAAAAAAGGAGAAATTGTTAAAATTATTTTCAGATGTTTTGGTGATGACAAATAAAAGAGATTAATTGGCTCAAAGGCACAAGATCTAGACGAAGCTTAAAAAATTGAATACAGAAACTAGATCGGACGAGAGCCAAGCTGGTTAAGGTCAAACCAGCTCAGGGTATTTAGTTGCGCTGTTTTGGACAAACCAGCAAAGGTAATTTAGTCAAGCTGGTTAAGGTCAAAGTCAGTTCAAGAAATTCAATCTCGAAAGAGTAGAAACAGATTGAAATTACATCAGTTCAGAAGAGCAGTCAAACAGGGGTTTACAGTTGAGATAACAGCTGGAAATGAAAAAGTTGCATAATAGACCAACTGGAAGACCAGCCTGGTAAAGCAGCTCGAAGTAGATTGGTTCTAAAGGTGTTATTTTTTATATGGGTTATAACATAATAAAGTCAAGAGCATATAGGTTTAGAGCAGACTGGAACAAATAAGTGTAGACAAGATAAGCAATTCTATGCACAGACCGGATCGGAAAACCAGCTAAGTAAAGACAACTTAACAAAATTGAATTTCAGAATGTTTGATGTTATGTACAGATTGATGTGATAAATTTGACCTCTTTGCATTGATGTGTAGTCGCTGGAACTACTTTGAGCTAATTCCAGATATGCAGAAATTTGGTTCAAACTGAAGACGGCGCAGAGTTGCTAAAAAGTGTAATGCATCTAATAGAGATGTACGAACATCGTACAAGGATTTATGTCGACACAAGTTTTTCAATTTGGATACATTCGAAGTGTCTACTGGTAAAATTTATTACCGTTGTATCCAAAGAGTATAAATAGAAGAGCAGATCATCTGTGAATAGGTTACGAGACCGAACAAGTTACAAATCATGAGCTACAAACTTAAAAGCTTTCAAGAGCGAATTAGAACAGAGTTTTTCTGTCAAACCAGCTCTTAACTAGTGACACACGCGTGCAAACTGTTTCATATCAAATCCTGTGTCACAGAAACATCTGTACGCACTCTGTAGTGTCAATTTTTTCACTGTAAAATCATAGACAGAGAGTGTTGAGTGCTAGATTTGCACAACCAGCTTAGTGCTGAGTTCATTGTATTTGTGAACCAGATCACGGGTCTGGATTTGTTGGTTGAGTGTTAAGAGTGTTAGAGTAGATGCCCAACTAGCCAACTTGTGGCGTGTGGGTTTTATAGACTCTTGTACAAACAATCTTTATATATGATATTCGCATCTTCTTATATGGCATTCTTTACTTTCATTATGTGTGTAATGATTTACAATTGCGTTGAGTAAAGACCTAGAATGCACTTAAGCGTATTCGGACTTTCCAAGTGGTTACCATTTGTCGAGTGGATAAGTCCGAGGTTTTGGTTGTACTGATTAGTCCTCACGACTCGAAACGTCATTTAGACTCTACACTGATAGGCGTCTCACTTTGACCCGTTTGCCGACTCACTTGGGGTCATCAGGCGTCGGGATTGGGTGAGACCCCGATGCATGTAGGAGTCGATGCATCGTTGTCGAGGATTCACCGCTCGCAGACATGCGTGGATATCCTATGCTATCTGAGGGGATAATAGTGTATAAATCTCTGGCCAGAGTACTAGAAGTGTTTTAGGTAAATGTGTTTACCTAGTTACACTCGCGATGTCACTATTCGATCTCCAAGATGTATGCATAGCTATCGGATCTATAGCGACTCTCGATTTACCAATGGTCGTTGATCTGATCGGGATATATGTATTGAAAGGACCGTATTGTACGCTAACCACGACCGACTGGTTCTTGCAGGCACTATCAGTGATACCTAGGGGATCATGTGGTGATGTTGCTAGACGCTTTACCATGATCCGTTGGGCAAGTCCGGAATTGTGATTCCGGAGCCGCAATGGTTGTGGGCCCACGGCTAGCTGTATCCCTGAACCATTGAGGGTCACACAAGTACTGGATTCGAGATTCCCGCACGGATACTCAACTCAATGTGTTGAGCACGAGAAGAGGATTTTGGGAAGTGCGACTTCCTAAAAGTCAACAGGGGTCAAACCGGTCCCGCTGTTGAGGGGCAAAACGGTCATTTTGCACTGGGGTTCTGAAAAATGTTTTTTCAGATTATATTATTCAGTTTCGGAAACTGAATCGATCGGTCCGATCTGATCGGCGATCGGAGTTACGATGAAGTCGCAGCGATGGATATCGTCATTTGGACCCGGGCCCGTTGGGCCGGTCCAAGTCCATCATTAAGTCTATTTATTTAGACTTAATGGCTTCATTGAACAAACAATATTTGTATAACTCTAACCCTAAAACCAGCCGCCTCCCTCCTCTCAACTCACGCCGCCGCCCGCGCCGTCGCCGCCGCCGACGAACTTCGCCGGAAATTGTTCCGGCCTGGTTTTTCGAGGAGTATTCGTTCGTGCTGATCTCGTCAGCGCTTCTAGTGCAGCCTGATGAAGGAGTCTCGGATCTGGTCGTGGATCGGATTGGCGTAAACTACCGCAATCTACCGAGAAGAGCCGGGTTCTTGTAATACCGGTTGGAGCCAGGCACAAGTGCCAGCAAGGTAGCGATTCTAAACGCCCTATGTATGACAATTATTGAATTGTTGTTTTCGTATTGATCGTCTCCCGGCCTTTTTATTTGTTCTTCCGCTGCCTAGTCGGGGGCGGATCCGGATCCCCAACAAAGAGTTCTTGCAGCTGCTGGCCGTTAGATCGGGTTTGTGCGAGTTCTGAGGACTGTAATTATTCGATTTAATTAATGGTATATTGTGAGAATACTATTGGAAATAGCAAGGTTTAATTGTGTAAGCTGCTGGATGAGGATTAATCAAGGGAGACGTAAATCTTCGGGTATTCAGCTTAGGAGAATTTGGTCTAAGCTGTAGATGATCTTTTGGTTGATATAGAACGAATCAGGCGTGAGTTATTAGATTGGACAAAGAGCTATGAATATTACAGCTTTGGGAAAGAAATGTCCAGTACGTGTAAGCTGTCCAGTGCGTGATCTGTTCTATTTTCCCTAGCGCGAGATGTTTTGGAATGGAACAACTCTGAGCTGTTGGAATAGCGAAGGGATGGAGAACGACGTACATGAGTGCGTGGGTGGTACTGTGTGGACCGGCCCGGTTCGTGATTTTGTTGTAGACCGGTACGATTTAGTTCTTTCAGATTAGGCGAGAGCTGGACGTATGTGAGCCGGTCTAAGTATGGGTAATCTGTTTTGCCACGAGCTGGAGACGACGTGACGTCATTTTGCGACATCATCTTATATGCTGGTTACTGGAGTTGACTAGCGAGATCTGTTAGTTGCGTGAGATAATAGGTGAGTGGGAACTAGTATGGAAATGCGATCTGTCGACGTGGCGTGATCTGTTGGGTCCAAAAATGATCTGTGCGTACGTGTTCTGAGTTGTACGTTGGGTACGTGTGATCTATTTTATCCTAAGCTGGACTCATGTGCGACGCTGTTTGGTGGTCGCGAGCTGGTATTGCCTGGAGGAATCAGTTGTGGTGTAGTGCTAAGGTCTGAGCTGAGTTTAATTCTACTGTAGCGTTGACTGGGAGATATATATAAGTGTCGATCAACTCTTAATCGATTCGAGGCCTGATATTTCTTATCTTCTTCCAGAGAGCTTTCGTTATGAACTGATTCCAAACCCTTACTATTCATCGTACTCAATTTCTTTTGATTGTCGTCGAAGTTGGTGGCGCTGAGTTTGTCCCTCCAAGACCTTTCTTTTGGTACCACTTTAGAGTCTTGGGTCGACTTGTCGAGGTAGTGCGATGTAGTTGAAGAGTTCGAACGTTTTCATGATTTCCAATCGAAAGTTCTTCTGTTCTGTTTGAGATCTTGGGTAAGCTTTGATTAGTGTTTTTACGCTTTGTTTAGAGCTGGTTATCATATTCGAGGAGTTGGTTTGAGTTGGGTGGGTGGTAGCTCCTAGCTCTGTTCTGTTGAATTGTCCTTGAGCTGTTTAGATATGGCTGAGCAGGTTGTACCTACATGTTGGTTAGAGTTGACCTGTTGAGTTCGATGTGAGATTTTAGGGCAGTAGACGTGCATGATTTGTTCGAGATGTGTTCTCGTGCGATCTGTTGAGGTAGTAGCCGTGAGGAGTTGAGGTACGAGTGATCTTATACTAGCAGTTTTAATATCATCATCGTAATATTTCTATTCGGGTGTGAGCAGCTGTGATATATGTGATGTTGTTTGATGGTTCTCTGTTTTAAATGGCTTATGTGTTGTTTATATGTGTTTTATTGTGAGCTGAATCTGCTTTGCATTCACGCATATCATCTTGAGCCTGTACTCTTTGAATCGCTGATTCGCGATTTGCCGGCTGAGTTGTCGTGCTGAGAATCCAATGTCGTCGCTGAGTCACGATAGCCAGCTGAGTCGCTATTATTTTGATTCTGATTTATTATCGATATTTTGTTGCACAATTGAGTCGTTGTGTCTTGCTTACCGAAGATTCTTGGTAACCCACATGCATTGCACGCTTGAAATATTGCATGTCTGATATGATTAATGCTTCATAGATTCTCTTCATACTGAGGTTTGACCTCGTTTTTTTTCCTTCTTGGGCTGCTTTGGTTTTTGTTGGCCTTTGTAGGGTCTTAAGGTAATCCAGCTGGACCGAGTGGAACGTCGGCTGGTTGATCCCCATTTTGAGTCACAGTTATATATTATGTATTGTATTATTGAACCATGGGATGCCCTGTGTAGATTTTGTATTTGGGGATATGTATATTTATTGTCATACTTGGATGTTTGGGGTGGCTAATGTTATTGTTTGGATGTTTGAGTTAAAATCCAAATTGTGATTATGCTCGTATTTTAAGAGATGATTTTAGTTCAGGCCCAAACGAAAAAAAATATTTAGCCCATATTTGACGCTTCCTTGTAATTAAGACTAATTGAGTCATTAATCGTTGATTTAGCGCACCGGGCCTGACATTTTTGGTATCAAATATTAAACTGGGATAAGCTCAATTCTTTTCCATCACACTTGAGTCTAGGCACATAGTTTGAGCTTTTGTTTGTGATTGACTCTATGATTGTGTTATTTGCCTCTGTGAATTATCTGCTTTTAGTTCTTACCTTTGAGTTTTGATAGATGCCGTCGAGGAGAGGTGGAAGTAGAACAATTAGGCAGCTAATTGGGGAGTCTAGAGCACCGGGGAGTGATGAGGAAGTTGAGCAGCAGACTGTGCCTTTGCGTCGTCGAGCTAGACAGCCCGAGGTTGAGGTAGAAGATGTGACTAGGCAGATTGGCGGAACTAGTGTTGGCTAGATTCAGTGGGCGAATCCCCCTACGTTCACTGGAGCTGAGGGTGGTTTGATGGCTGAAGGCTGGTTGGAGCATATGGAAGAGTTGTTTGACATGTTGGAGTATTCACAGGAGAGTAGACTGAAATTGGCTGTTTTGCAGTTGAGGGATCATGCTCAACGCTGGTGGAAGGGTACTTCCCGAGTCATGAGAGAGAGTGGAGTTCTGATTGCTTGGGTGAGTTTGATGGATCTGTGTAAACAGATCCTGATTAAGTTTTGAATTACACAAAACCTGTTATTGTGTTTCTAACAATTCTACTTAGTGTACAGATTTTAGGATCGAAGAAGAAGATGAACAGTAGTTGAATCTGTCCAGTCGATGGTTTACAATATAAAGTTCAGCAGTTGGTTTGGTTAATCATTTAGACGGCAGCTGGATTAGCAATGGAGACGTCCAAAGTTGAGTCAGTTGTTCGTAATCAGGCGGAGGCCAAGTTGAACCAGCTGGAGCATAGTGAATCAGCTGGAACGATAAGAACCAGCTGCAAGCGCTAAAGAAAAGATGAACCAGCTGGAACAGGAACTGTGAAGTCTGCTGGAGAAATAGATCGAAGAAGAAGATGTTCAGTGGAGTGCTAACAAGAGCTGGTATCAGCAGTGATGACGTCAGCATATTATCTGGAGAAAGCAATGAGCAGCAAGAATGACGTCATCACAATCAGCAGTTAACAAGAAGTGCAAGATTTGGAATCAGCGATGATGACATCAGCAGTGATGTCATCACAATCAGCAGATGAAGAAAGTTCAGCTGGAGCGCTAAGCGTAGATGACATCAGCAGTGACGTCATCAATCAGCAGGGAGCTACAGTAGAACCAGTCGATGGATGATCCAGACGCAAGAGATGAAGCGACGTCGTAGAGGAAGAAATCCAGTCGCAAGCTACTGTTCATCAGCAGATGATACTTAAAGATAGCGGTAGCAAAACGATGTCGTTGGATTAAGTTGATACGACAGCGTTTTGCCTTCGCGCTAAAGATTCAGCAGATGGTTTGTGCGTTGGTTATAATCAGCAGCAGGTTACAGTGCATTCAGCAGGAAGCTAAAGCTATCAGCAGTTGTGAAGAGAAGCGCAAGAGATAAAGCGACGACGTACAGGAAGAACATTCAGTCGCAAGCTACAGTGCAACCAGCGGGTACTTCTTCTAAGAGAAACCAGCAGATAGCTATAGTTATTTTGAATCAGCTGTTGCAAGATAACCAGTAGGTGCTTTACAACGATATCAAAACGGTGTCGCTTGAATAAGTTGACACGAAAACATTTTGACTTAACGCTAAAGATCAGTCGTTGAGCTTGAAAAGAAATCAGTCGATGGAATATCACACATGTTGAAAAGAATGTTAGAGTAGATGCCCAACTAGCCAACTTGTGGCGTGTGGGTTTTATTGACTCTTGTACAAACGATCTTTATATATGATATTCGCATTTTCTTATATGGCATTCTTTACTTTCATTATGTGTGTAATGATTTACAATTGTGTTGAGTAAAGACCTAGAATGTACTAAAGCGTATGTTAGATGTGATAGTGGGTATGACGGCTATCATGAAACACATCTAATAGTCGCTGTATATTCTGAACAC
>KQ992545.1:144013-158961 GCA_001598015.1 Dorcoceras hygrometricum | reverse complement strand
GTAACTACCGCAATCTACCGAGAAGAGCCGGGTTCTTGAAACACCGGTTGGAGCCAGGCACAAGTGCCAGCGAGATAACACGCTAAACATCCTATGAATGTCGTAGAATTTAGATTTTTTTTTCGTATTGATCACCTCCCGGTATTCTGTTTATCGTTCTTCCGCTGCCTGGCCGGGGGGCGGATCCGGATCCCCAACAGTGGTATCAAAGAAACCAGCAGGTGCATTCATTCAAATGTGTTCCAGTCGCAGTTTTGCAAACGACGAAGGAAGAGCTGGTTACCAGAAAGGATTTCAGGATATCAGCCGTTGCAAGCATTCAACGTACAAGATGGAAAGAATCAATGGCTGAAATGGAGTCGTGCAATTGCCTTAAATCAAGGAGACAAGATCTGTACTATTCTGGGAAATAGTACAATATACAGAGGAGCATTGCACACATTTGGGAAGACGACGATTTAGCCGTAACAAGCACAGAAAGGAATTGGAATTAATCTAACGGCTATATCTCTTGAAGAGGCTATTTAAGATTTGAAGGAAGAAGGTGCACGACGATTTTAGAGTGCAAAATCAGAGGGAAGATAACTGTAGAACGAAGCAGTCGACCACCATTCTGAGAGGAGCTTACAACGACGTCGACTGCTGAATTCTAATCAGCTCGTTTAGGAGCATTTCCCAGTGTGTGAGATTAATTGTTTATGAGAGTTGTGCTTACACTGTAAATCTCACACACACCAGAGATTCATTCACATTTATTAGTGAATGAATCTCAAAACCTTTACCAAAACAGTTTTCGTCCAAGCACGATGACGTAAAACTCAGTGTATGTAGTCTTTGAACAGAGACGTAAAACAAGTTATGAGTGAACAGCCGAGGGCTGGTATAAGTCTAAAAGTTCTCGCAGCTGCTGGTTGTGGGATTGGGTCTGTACGCGTTGTATAGATCAAATTCTTCTAGTGGAGCCTTCCGAGGTGGAAGAAGGGGAGACGTAGGACATTAAGGT
Organism: Dorcoceras hygrometricum; assembly: GCA_001598015.1. Taxonomy (NCBI): domain Eukaryota; kingdom Viridiplantae; phylum Streptophyta; class Magnoliopsida; order Lamiales; family Gesneriaceae; genus Dorcoceras; species Dorcoceras hygrometricum. Next base: position 157,958 of record KQ992545.1, on the reverse strand, counting down.
CCGAACTTCCAGAAACAAATCAGCTGGTCCATTTCTTTAAATCTTTCAGCACTTGCGTATTTATTCTAGCATCGCATAATTCAGCACTTGCATTTACTTCAGCACTTACGTTTACAGTTAGCACACTTGCACAGTAGAACAGATTTCTGTTGTACATAAATCTGTTTGAGTTGTTTTAAAATATTAGGATTCAGTTCTGGTTTATTCCGCATGACTTAAAATCATACCAGATCTGTCTCCGGTGCTCTCGTGATTTTAGATGTTCAAGAACAAGAGGTATTGCACCTCCAGTTTTAAGTAGCAGCGCGCAAAATCTTTTAACTCTTGAAAAAGCGCGGCTGCTGATCTTTTTGATCCTACTTTCGGACCAACAATTGGTATCAGAGCAGGTTGTTCTTGAACGAGCACTAATTTTAAAACTCATGTGCTATGTTTTTTAATGTTTTTAACTGTTTTGAGAAGCTTATTGTATGAAGGCCAGATCATTTGTTTTAATATAGAACCGATTTTCTCTTGATGAACTGTCACGGGATGCGCGAGTCCCGTGCGGATGTAAATATTCTATTTTTGTTGTGCTGTAAGATCACTTGGAGCGAGGCTCGGTGACAAGCACATGGGACGAAATAGGAGAATGAAAATCTGAGCTTTTATCTGTTTACTGGTTCTTCTTAAATAAGTAACTCAGTAGCACATGCTTATTTGAAACATTTTTGATGCTCTGATAGTTTTTCAAATGTTCTATTTTTGTGGAATTCCAGCTGGTGCCAAAATTTTGTTTTTAAATGATTTGAGCTCATGTTATAAAAGACAGGGAGAGTGGCGTCACTATCTTTGATAAATTTGAGTTATGCATCAGTTTCAGTTTCAAAATCATTTAGCTCTTGCATACGGTGTTTCCCAAAAACTGGTTTTGTTTTTAAAATTTAAAACTCCTGCAGTCACGTTGTTTTTGTTGTAACAGTGTAGGGAGAGTTTCATTTTAAAATTCATGGGAAGACCCAGATTCGAACTCTTTTTGATTCCCACAAAAAGGGAGAGAATTGTTAGAACATGCATTGATTATTTAAGGTTTTGTGTAAATCAAAAAGGGAGAGATTGATGGATCTGTGTAAACAGATCCTGATTAAGTTTTGAATTACACAAAACCTGTTATTGTATTTCTAACAATTCTACTTAGTGTACAGATTTAGGATCGAAGAAGAAGATGAACAGTAGCTGAATCTGTCCAGTCGATGGTTTACAATATAAAGTTCAGCAGTTGGTTTGGTTAATCATTTAGACGGCAGCTGGATTAGCAATGGAGACGTCCAAAGTTGAGTCAGTTGTTCGTAATCAAGTGGAGGCCAAGTTGAACCAGCTGGAGCATAGTGAATCAGCTGGAACGATAAGAACCAGCTGCAAGCGCTAAAGAAAAGATGAACCAGCTGGAACAGGAACTGTGAAGTCTGCTGGAGAAATAGATCGAAGAAGAAGATGTTCAGTGGAGTGCTAACAAGAGATGGTATCAGCAGTGATGACGTCAGCATATATTCTGGAGAAATCAATGAGCAGCAAGAATGACGTCATCACAATCAGCAGTTAACAAGAATTGCAAGATCTGGAATCAGCGATGATGACATCAGCAGTGATGTCATCACAATCAGCAGATGAAAAAAGTTCAGCTGGAGCGCTAAGAGTAGATGACATCAACAGTGACGTCATCAATCAGCAGGGAGCTACAGTAGAACTAGTCGATGGATGATCCAGACGCAAGAGATGAAACGACGTCGTAGAGGAAGAAACCCAGTCGCAAGCTATTGTTCACAAGCAGATGATACTTAAAGATAGCGGTAGCAAAACGATGTCGTTTGAATAAGTTGATACGACAGAGTTTTTCCTTCGCGCTAAAGATTCAGCAAATGGTTTGTGCATTGGTTATGATCAGCAGCAGGCTACAGTGCATTCAGCAGGAAGCTAAAGCTATCAGCAGTTGTGAAGAGAAGCGCAAGAGATAAAGCGACGACGTACAGGAAGAACATTCAGTCGCAAGCTACAGTGCAACCAGCAGGTACTTCTTCTAAGAGAAACGAGCAGATAACTACAGTTATTTTGAATCAGCTGTTGCAAGATAACCAGCAGGTGCTTTACAACGATATCAAAACGGTGTCGCTTGAATAAGTTGACACGACAACGTTTTGACTTAACGCTAAAGATCAGTCGTTGAGCTTGAAAAGAAATCAGTCGATGGAATATCACACATGTTGAAAAGAAACCAGCAGGTGCATTCATTCAAATGTGTTCCAGTCGCAGTTTTGCAAACGACGAAGGAAGAGCTGGTTACCAGAAAGGATTTCAGGATATCAGCCGTTGCAAGCATTCAACGAACAAGATGGAAAGAATCAATGGCTGAAATAGAGTCGTGCAATTGCCTTAAATCAAGGATATACAGAGGAGCATTGCACACATTTGGGAAGACGACGATTTAGCCATAACAAGCACAGAAAGGAATTGGAATTAATCTAACGGCTATATCTCTTGAAGAGGCTATTTAAGATTTGAAGGAAGAAGGTGCACGACGATTTTAGAGTGCAAAATCAGAGGGAAGATAACTGTAGAACGAAGCAGTCGACCACCATTCTGAGAGGAGCTTACAACGACGTCGACTGCTGAGTTCTAATCAGATCGTTTAGGAGCATTTCCCAGTGTGTGAGATTAATTGTTTATGAGAGTTGTGCTTACACTGTAAATCTCACACACACCAGAGATTCATTCACATTTATTAGTGAATGAATCTCAAAACCTTTACCAAAACAGTTCCCGTCCAAGCACGATGACGTAAAACTCAGTGTATGTAGTCTTTGAACAGAGACGTAAAACAAGTTCTGAGTGAACAGCCGAGGGCTGGTAGAAGTCTAGGAGTTCTCGCAGCTGCTGGTTGCGGGATTGGGTCTGTACGCGTTGTATAGATCAAATTCTTCTAGTGGAGTCTTCCGAGGTGGAAGAAGGGGAGACGTAGGACATTGAGGTCCGAACTTCCATAAACAAATCAGCTGGTCCATTTCTTTAAAGCTTTCAGCACTTGCATATTTATTCTAGCATCGCATAATTCAGCACTTGCATTTACTTCAGCACTTACGTTTACAGTTAGCACACTTGCCCAGTAGAACAGAGTTATGTTGTACATAAAATCTGTTTGAGTTGTTTTAAAATATTAGGATTCAGTTCTGGTTTTTTCCGCATGTCAGCACTTGCATTTACTTCAGCACTTACGTTTACAGTTAGCACACTTGCCCAGTAGAACAGAGTTATGTTGTACATAAATCTGTTTGAGTTGTTTTAAAATATTAGGATTCAGTTCTGGTTTTTTCCGCATGACCTAAAATCATACCAGATCTGTCTCCGGTGCTCTTGTGATTTTAGATGTTCAAGAACAAGAGGTATTGCACCTCCAGTTTTAAGTAGCAGCGCGCAAAATCTTTTAACTATTGAAAAAGCACGGCTGCTGATCGTTTTGATCCTACTTTCGGACCAACAGAGTTTCTGTGCAGCTTTTTGTCAGGAGTATACCCCTGAGTCCTACTACAATAACCGTGAGAGGGAGTTTTATAATCTGAAGCAACGGAACTTTAGGGTGGCCGAGTACGCTAGACATTTTTCCTCGCTTCGGTCGTATGTTCCCCAAGTTGCTAACCAGGAGAGGACAAAGAGGAACAAGTTTCTAAGAGGGTTGAGGCCCGATTTGTTCCGTATGGTGCTAGCTGGTTCTCCTACGACTTATGCTGAAGCAGTGGATAGGGCGGTGGAGATTGAGGAGTGTCTTCTGTAAGCGCTGAATCAGGTTCAGTCGAGAGATGGACACAGTTTTCAACCTGTGCCAGAAGGGACGCATTCTTTTCAACCTCCTCAGACTTTGCAGTAGTCCAATCTCCAGAGTTTTAAGCCTCGATGGAAGCAGTTTAAGAGACGGTCGAATTCGAGTTCTTCTGGTTCTGTTAGCTCTGGTGGTAGTGGCTCTGGAGGAGTTTCGTGTGGTCAGTGTGGAGGTAGGCATATGATTTCGCTGTGTCATGGAGTTCAGGGTCTTTGCCATAGGTGTGGGCAGTCTTGACATTTCGCTAGAGTTTGTCCTTTGATGAGAGAACAACCCTCGAATCAGTCACAACAAGGTTCAAATGGTGGTTCTTCGCAGAGACTGCAACCTTTTGTCCAGTCCCAACGATCAGGATTCCAACCACGAGAACCGTTTAGGTTCGGAGAATCTTGTGGACCTCAGTTTTCGGGACCTCAGCAAGCTCAAGCGAATTCCTTGACGAGAGAGCAAGCTGATATATGCCTGGAGGAGTTATCGCAGGTACTTTCTCTATCTTTGACTTTCCTGCACGATTTTTGTTTGATACTGGAGCATCACACTCCTTTATATCTGATTTATTTTTGTATGAGTGTGGGTTTAGCTCTACCCCACTGTGTGATGTTTTATCTGTTTCTACCCCTGCTGGAATGAGTTTATTTTCCCGTGAAGTGGTTTTGGACTGCGTTATAAGATTTGATGAGAATGTGCTGGTGAAGAATTTGAGTTCTCTGGAGATTAGAGATTTTGACTGCATCTTGGGTATGGATGTGTTGTCTGGTTATAGAGCGACTGTTTATTGTTTCCATGGTGTAGTGAGGTTTAGACCTCAATTTGGAGAAAAGTAGGATTTCTATGGTGCTGATTTGCGATCGAAGATTCCACTTGTATCAGTCTTGGATATGTTTAGCCTGTTGTCGCTAGAGAATTCAGGGTTCATGATTTATGCCCTGGATGTTTCCCATGAATCACGCATAGAGTTGAGTGATATCCCGATTGTCCGAGAGTCCCAGACGTTTTTACAGATGAGATTCCTGGATTCCCTCTGAGATGAGAGATTGATTTTAGCATTGAGTTGGTGCCAGGAACCGCCCCGATTTCGAGATACCCATACCGATTGGCGCCAGCTGAGTTGAAGGAACTTAAGGACCAGATCTTCTAGGAAGGGATTTATTAGGGCGAGTATGTCGCCTTTGGGAGCTCTGATTCTCTTCGTGAAGAAGAAAGATGGAACTATGAAGATGTGTGTTGACTTTCGGCAGCTGAATAAAGCAACGATTAAGAACAAGTACCCGTTACTAAGAATTGATTATCTGTTTGATCAGCAGCAGGGATCGGCAGTGTACTTCAAGATTGATCCGCGATCTGATCAATTGCGGATTAGAGACATTGATGTGGCGAAGATGGCGTTCCGGACTATATACGAGAATTATGAGTTTCTTGTGATGTCGTTTGGATTGACGAATGTTCCTGCTGTCTTCATGGATTTGATGAATCGCGGCTTTAGCTATTATATCGATCGTTTCATGATCGTTTTCATAGACGACATTTTGGTGTATTCGAGGAGCTATAGAGAGCATAAGGAGCACTTGAGGCTGGTGTTGCAGAAACTGAGAGACTCATAACTGTATGCAAAGTTCAGTAAGTGTGAATTTTTGTTAGATAAAGTGATCTTTTTGGGTCATGTCATATCTGCACAAGGTATTTTGGTGGATCCTAGTAAGGTCTAAGCAGTTCTTAACTGGGAGCGACGTAGGAATGTTTCGGAGATCCGTAGTTTTTTAGGTTTGGCTGGATATTACAGATGCTTCATTGAGGGTTTTTCTTCAATAGCCACCGATGACGCAATTGACCAAGAAGGATAGGAGAACTCTGTGGATAGACGAGTGTGAGTCGAGTCTCCAATTGCTCAAGGAGTAGTTGACTACTGCTCCTGTGTTGACTCTACCTTCTGGTTCTGGAGGTTTTGTGGTTTGTTCTGATGCATCTATGAATGATTTGGGCTGTGTATTGATGCAGAACAGATGAGTTGTAGCTTATGCGTCTCGACAGTTGAAACCCCATGAGACGAGATACCCCGTTCATGATCTAGAGTTGGATGCTATTGTTTTTTGCTCTGATGATTTGGTGTCATTACCTGTATGGTGAGCAATTTGTGGTGTACACGGACCACAAGAGTTTCAAGTATATCTTCACTCAGTCAGATTTGAACATGAGACATCGTCGTTGGATGGAGTTGCAAAAGGATTTTGACTGCGAGATTTAGTATCAGCCTGGGCGAATGAACTTAGCAGATGCTTTGAGTAGGAAAGCTCAGCCAGCGATGTTGACATCTTTGAGTATATCCAAGTTCCATGAGCATTTGCGGACTTCTGGATGGCGTTTTCAGCCAGATTAGCAGTACTTCGTAGTTTATTCCTTTCAGGTGGAACCACAGATGGTTGCAGACATTAGAGCATCACAAAGAACTGACCCGTATATTCATGAGTTGAAGATAAAAGCCAAGAATGGTCAATCTGGAGATTTTACTGTTGCTTCTGATGGATGCCTGAAATTTCATGGAAGATTGGTAGTTCCAAACCTGATCTATTTGAGAGAAACCATCATGAACGAGGCTCATTGCCGTCTTTATAGTGTGCTTCTAGGAGAGAAGAAGATGTATCATGCCTTGAAGTCGCATTACTGTGGGAAGGTATGAGAAATGATATTTCTGGGTTAGTAGCTCGATGTTAGAATTGCCAATAGGTCAAGGCCGAGAGAATCAAATCTGGTGTATTGTTTCAGAGTTTAGAAGCGCCTCAATAGAATTGGGAGCACGTTTCCATGGATTTTGTGACTCATATACCTCGTTCGAATAGGGGATGTGATGCGATTTGGGTGGTTATTGATAGACTTTTGAAGTCAGCCCATTTCATTCCCTATGATGTGAGATGTTCTATGAATAAGATGGCGAGACTGTACGTTGACCATGTGGTTAGCTTGCATGGAGTGCCGATTTCGATAGTGTCAGATAGAGATCCATGATTTACTTCCCGATTTTTGAAGAGCTTGCAAGAAGTGATGGGTTCGAGATTGGCTAGGAGTACAGATTATCATCTTCAGATAGATGACCAATTCGAGAGAACTATACAGACTTTAGAGGACATGCTGCGAGCAATTGTGTTGGATTTCAGTTGTGGCTGGCAGGATTCTTTATCCCTGGTAGAATTTTCATACAATAATAGCTACCAAGTGACTATTGGGATGGAACCATTCGAGGCTTTGTACGGTCGTAAGTGTAGATCACCGATTTGTTGGGAAGAAGTTGGTGAGAGACAACTGTCTACCCCTGAGTTTGTGCAGCATATGAAGGATTACGTTGAACTGATGAAGGCTGCACAAGATTGCCAAGCTAGCTATGCTAACAAGAGACGTAGGCCTTTGGAATTTCAGGTTGGTGGTCGAGTGTTTCTGAAAGTTTCTCCATTCAAGAGCGTGATGACATTCAGGCTTAAGGGTAAGTTAGCTCCTAGATTTGTTGGCCCATTCGAGATTGTTGAGAGAATTGAATCCTTGGCGTATTGATTGCAACTTCCTGCTGAGTAAGCAGCGATTCGTGATGTGTTTCATATATCAATGTTGAGGAAATATGAGCCAGATCCATCCCATGTGCTAAGGACCGATGAAGTTCAGCTGGATCTGACCCTGAGTTACGTTGAATATCCAGTGCAGATTCTGGATATTGGCCCATTCGAGATTGTTGAGAGAATTGAATCCTTGGCGTATTGATTGCAACTTCCTGCTGAGTAAGCAGCGATTCGTGATGTGTTTCATATATCAATGTTGAGGAAATATGAGCCAGATCCATCCCATGTGCTAAGGACCGATGAAGTTCAGCTGGATCTGACCCTGAGTTACGTTGAATATCCAGTGCAGATTCTGGATATGAAGGAAAAACAATTGAGAAACAAAACTATTCCATTGGTGATGGTCCAACGGAGCAAGCATGGTAGAGAAGAAGATAACTGGGAAGCTGAAGAAAAGATGAGACATGATTGGCCTCATCTATTTGAGCTTACGCAGAATTGATTCAGGCAATCTTCTGGCTTGCCGATTTGTGTTATGAGTTGTTTTTGTACCTTGGTAAGTGACTTTGGTAAGCATCGAGACATGCTTGGTTGTTATATTTCAGTCCTGGTAATTCTTTGATTTTATTTAGTTTTGATCTGTACTTGTCACCTGATTTCGAGGACGAAATCACTTAAGGTGGGGAGGATGTGAGGACTGTACTTAATCGATTTAATTAGTGGCATATTGTGAGCAGATTAGAGGAAATAGCAAGGTTTAATTGTGTAAGCTACTAGATGAGGATTAGTTAAGGGAGACGTAAATCGTCGGGTATTCAGCTTAGGATAATTTGGTCTAAGGTGTAGATGATCTTCGGGTTGATATAGAACGAATCAGGCGTGAGTTATTAGATTGGACAAAGAGCTATGAAGATTTCAGCTTTGGGATAGAAATTCCCAGTACGTGTAAGTTGTCCAGTGTGTGATCCGTTCTATTTTCCCTAGCGTGAGCTTCTTTGGAACGTAACAACTCTGAGTTGTTGGAATAGCGAAGGGATGGAGAACGACATACAGGAGCGTGCGGGTGGTACTGTGTGGACCGGCCCGGTTCGTGATTTTGGTGTAGACCCGTACGATTTAGTTCTTCCAGATTAGGCGAGAGCTGGACGTATGTGAGCTGGTCTACGTATGCGTAATCTGTTTTGCCCCGAGCTGGAGACGACGCGACGTAGTTTTGTGACATCAGCTTAGACGCTGGTTACTGGAGTTGACTAGCGTGATCTGTTAGTTGCGCAAGCTGATAGGTGCTAGGGAAATTGTACACAAATGAGATCTGTCGATGTGGCGTGATCTATTGGGTCCAAGAACTGATCTATGCGTGCGTGTTCTGAGCGGTACGTATGATCTATTTTATCCTAAGCTGGACTCCTGTGCGACGTCGTTTGGTGGTCGTGAGCTGGTATAGCGTGGAGGAATAAGATCTGGTGTAGTGCTAAGGTCTGAGTTGAGTTGACCTCTACTGTAGCGTTGACTTGGAGTTATATATAAGTGTCGATAAACACTTAGTCGATTTGAAACCTAATATTTCTTATCATCTTCCAGAGAGCTTTCATTACGAACTGATTCCAAACCCTTACTGTTCATCGTACTCGATTTATTTTGATTCTCGTCGATTTACGCCACCGCTAGGAGCCAGGTTGGTGGCGCTGAGTTCGTATCTCCAAGACCTTTAGTTTGATACCATTTTGGAGTCTTGGGTCGACTTGTCGAGGTAGCGCGACGTAGTTAAGAGTTCGAACGTTTTTGCGATTTCAAACCGAAAGTTCTTCTGTTATATTCGAGCTCTTGGGTATGTGCTGATTAGTATTTTACGCTTTGTTTAGAGCTGGTTATCGTATTTTAGGAGATGGTTAGGGCTGGGTGAGTGGTAGATCCTGGCTCTGTTCTGTTTAATTGTCCTTGAGCTGTTTAGATATGGCTGAGCAGAATGTAGCTACATATTGGTTCGACCTGTCCTATTGAGTTTGCTGTGAGCTGGTAGGACAGTGGACGTGCACGAGCTGTTCGAGCTGTGTTCTCATGTGATCTGTTGAGGTAGTATCCGTGAGGAGTTGAGGTACGAGTGAGCTTATAATAGCAGCTTTAATATCAGCTTGGGAATATTTCTATTCGGGTGTGAGCTGCTGTGATGTATGTGCTGTTGTTTGCTGGTTTTCTGTTTTAAATGGCTTATGTGTTGTTTATATGCGTTTTATTGTGAGCTGAATCTGCTTTGCATTCACGCATATCATCTTGAGCCTGTACTCTTTAAGACCTGATAATTGCTGAGTCGAGATTTTCCGGCTGAGTCGTCGTGCTGAGAATCCAATCTCATCGCTGAGTCGCGAAGCCAGCTGAGTCGCTGTGATTTGGATTCTGATTTATTATTGATATTTGATTGCACAGCTGAGTCATTGTTCCTTGCTTACCGATGATTCTTGGTAACACATGCATTTCACGTTTAAAATATTGCATGTCTGATATGATTGATGCTTAATAGATGCTCTTCATACTGATGTTTGACATCGTTTTATTTTCCCTTCTTGAGCTGCTTTGGTCTGTGTTGGCCTTTGCAGGTTCTTCAGGTAATCCAGCTGGACCGAGTGGAACGTCGACTGGTAGATCCCCATTTTGAGTCCCAGTTATATATTATGTATTGTATTATTGAACCAGGGGATGCCTTGTGTGGATTTTGTATTTGGGGATCTGTATTTATTCTCATACTTGGATGTTGGTGTGGCTATTGTTATTTTTTCGATTTTTGAGTTAAAATTTGTATTTTGATTATGTTCGTATTTTAAGAGATGATTTTAGTTCAGGCCAAAACGAAAAAAAATTTAGCCCATATTTGATGCTTCCGTGTAATTAAGATTAATCAAGTCATTATCGCTGATTTAGCGTATCGGGCCTGACACGAGTGGTAGTATAAATCAAATCTTCTACTGGAAATCTTTCCCGTTGAGAAAGAAGGGGAGACGTAGGAGAGTTAACTCCGAACTTGCAGAAACAAATCTATCGATTCTTCATCTTTACATTTACACATTTATCTAACTGTTCACTTATTGAATCGTGTTATTTTCGCATAAAATTACTTTTATTACACGAGACAACAGCAATCACTGAGAACCCTCTGAACTGGTAACTCGACATAGAGGTTTGCGTCGAGTAGTAAAATCTTTTAAAAGACATTTTTGAATAAAATCAACAAAGGAGTTCATTCACCCCACACCCCTTTGAACTCCCAAGCTTGTTTTTTGATCCTAACATATGTCATTTGAAGATTTATCACTATATAAAGGACGATGAACAAAGGCAGAAAAACAGTTGTTGAATCGACACACACACGTAAACGCTCTCAAAATGTCTTCACTACTCACTGTTACGTTGTATAGATTTTCACAGCGTAGAAAATACTATTCATTGTCTTCTTCGTTACAACCCGGCAATCAATAGTTTTATATTCATTCATTTTGAGTTGTAACCACTCTGTGAGATTGTATCTTGATTGTAAATCTGTGAGGTCCGGGGCTCAAAATAGGGAGGGGAGTGATGGCCGGTGCCAAGAGGTTGCACGGACAATGAGCGGCTCCTGGCAGGTTTTAGAGGCGAAGGAGAACATGAATGAACCGATCCCACATCGAAATGAGAGGGATTACGAGACTGGGAAGTTATAGATGTAATGGAGGTTAGTTGAGGAAGGCTTATCAGATTTAATTGGTACTACTCATACCAATAAGGTGCATCTTTTTTTCGGGAGCTCATCACTTAAAAACTCCAAAGTTAAGCGTGCTTGACTTGGGACAATTTTGGGATGGGTGACCCCTGGGAAGTTTCTCAGGATGCGTGCGAGTGAGGACAAAAACACGCTGGAAAAAATAGTGTTGGTACAGTGGGGGCAGTCGTTAAATCTGGGGCGTTACAGTTTGTATCAGAGCGGTGGTTGTGGTAAGGTACTAGCCTGCTGTGTGGAGCTCGGAAGTCGCACTACCAGTATGTGAGTTTTACTATTTTATGATTCATGTCTATGTTCGAATGCTGCATGTTTTATTTCTGAATGAGATTTGGCCAAAGAACTTTAAGAGTTTGACGCTTAGTCATGCACTTAGATTTACGTGATGAGTTTTTGATGTAGCAGTATGCCTCCTAGATACGACACAAGCCGCCAGGATGATTCTACGCCTCCTCCTCCTCCCCCACCACCTCAGTTGACACCGTATGAGAGGGGTACCGTGGATATGCTATCCGGGATTACCAGGCTATTGGAGCGCCAGTCGGAGAGACCTGGGAAGTCGCATGAGGAGGACGTTGCTGAGAGGTTCAGTAACAGGGACCTAAGGAGTTCACTGGCACTACTGATCCAATTGTTGCTGAGGAGTGGATCCGATCTTTGGAGACCTTCTTTGCTTACATGGGTGTCTAGGACACTGATAAGGTCCGATGTGAAATCTTTATGATGAAGGGAGACGCGGCTCTTTGGTGGCAGAGCACAGTGGTGGGATTGGTGCTGGAGAGTCTGGCTTGGGAGAGATTCAAGAAAGTCTTCTTTGAGAAGTATTTCCTTGCTGATGCCCGGAGCCAGCTTATTTGGGATTTTATGAGTCTCCGCCAGGGAGACAAGTCTGTTGCTGAGTATGTGAGAGGCAGTTAGAGCAAGGGTGTCACTTTGTGCCCTAGATCAAGACTGTGGAGAGTGAGAAGCTGCGGCAGTTTACTGATGGACTGCGACCAGACATCCGCCACGATGTCAATATGGTGGACGTGGATACTTATATGACAGCGGTGAACAGGGCGTACCGGTCTGGGAGGGGCCGGAAGGATATGAGGGATGACTTCCAGAGGAAGCGCCAGTAAGGTAGCCTGTCAGGGGCCAGTCTTCGTCGCAGCCAGTGAAGAAACCATTTCAGGGGCCTTCTAAAGGCCCAACTCCTCAAGGGTTACAACATCAGAGACCTCAGGGCCAGCAGAGGCTGCAGGGTCAGCAGAGACCTCAGCAGCAGGGGGCTACTGCCACTAGACCTGGAGGGATACCGATGTGTAAGATGTGCCATAAAAATCATCCAGGACAGTGCATGGGCGGTTCAGGCAGGTGTTATCACTGCAAGGAGCCTGAGAATTGTTAGAGTAGATGCTCAACTAGCCAACTTGTGGCGTGTGGGTTTTATAGACTCTTGTACAAACAGTCTTTATATATGATATCCGCATTTTCTTATATGGCGTTCTTTACTTTCATTATGTGTGTAATGATTTACAATTGCGTTGAGTAAAGACCTAGAATGCACTAAAGCGTATGTTAGATGTGATAGTGGGTATGACGGCTATCATGAAACACATCTAATAGTCGCTGTGTATTCTGAACATGTTCCTAGTCGATTGGGCCGTCAAAATGAGGATAAGGCCGCCCGAGTTCAAGACTAGTATCTGCGATGCGAAGTACCATGTTTCATTGGTAGGGAACATTGTGATGTTCTGAGCATGCAGATAGATAGTGACCTGGTGATCTATCGAACTACCCTCGTTCGGACTTTCCAAATGGTTACCATTTGTCGAGTGGATAAGTCCGAGGTCTTGGTTGTACTGATTAGTCCTCACGACTCGAAACGTCATTGAGAGTCTACATGATAGGCGTCTCACTTTGACCCGTTTGCTGACTCACTTGGGGTCATAAGGCGTCGGGATTGGGTGAGACTCCGATGCATGTAGGAGTCGATGCATCGTTGTCGAGGATTCATCGCTCGCAGACATGCGTAGATATCCTATGCTATCTGAGGGGATAATAGTGTATAAATCTCTGGCCAGAGTACTAGAAGTGTTTTAGGTAAATATGTTTACCTAGTTACACTCGTGATGTCACTATTCGATCTCCAAGATGTATGCATAGTTATCGGATCTATAGCGACTCTCGATTTACCAATGGTCGTTGATCTGATCGGGATATATGGATTGAAAGGACCGTACAGTATGCTAACCACGACCGACTGGTTCTTGCAGGCACTATCAGTGATACCTAGGGGATCATGGGGCGATGTTGCTAGACGCTTTACCATGATCCGTTGGGCAAGTCCGGAATTGTGATTCCGGAGCCGCAATGGTTGTGGGCCCACGGCTAGCTGTATCCCTGAACCATTGAGGGTCACACAAGTACTAGATTCGAGATTCCTGCACGGATACTCAGCTCAATGTGTTGAGCACGAGAAGAGGATATCGGGAAGTCCGACTTCCTAAAAGTCAACAGAGGTTTCCCGCTGTTTAGGGGCAAAACGGTCATTTTGCACTGGGGTTCTGGAAAATGGTTTTTCAGATCATAATATTCAGTTTCGGAAACTGAGTCGATCGGTCCGATCTGATCGGCGATCGGAGTTACGATGAAGTCTCGGTGGTGGAGATGAACTGAATGTTCATTGTTGGACCCGGGCCCGTTGGGCCGTTTCAAGTCCAACACTAATATCTATTTAATATGGATTAGGACTCATTATAACTACTACACTTGATTAAACCCTAACCCTAATCACTTGGCCAACGCCCCTTCTCGACATCA
>KQ992545.1:120844-140554 GCA_001598015.1 Dorcoceras hygrometricum | reverse complement strand
CATGGTACGGCTATGAGATATGGCAAATGGATGTGAAAACTGCGTTCCTTAATGGAAACATTAAGGAAGAGATCTATATGATGCAGCCTGAGGGTTTCACATCTGTTGGAAGCGAGCATAAGGTATGCAAGCTTCAGAGATCGATCTACGGTCTCAAACAAGCATCGTGGAGTTGGAACCTGAGATTCGATGAAACAATTAAAGAATTTGGTTTCATCAAGAATCCCGAGGAGCCATGTGTCTATAAAAAGGTAGTTACAAGCGCTGTGATGTTCCTAATACTTTATGTTGATGACATTCTACTCATTGGGAATGATGTGTTGTAGTCAACTAAAGTATGGTTTTCTAGCAGATTTTCGATGAAGGACATGGGTGAAGCATCTTATATTCTTGGAATACAGATCTATCGGGATAGATCTAAACGGATGCTCGGACTCACCCAAGCTACCTACATCGATACCATACTTAAGAGGTTCTCTATGGAAGAGTCCAAGAGAGGACACCTACCTATGTGCCACGGGGTCACTCTATCCAAGTCTATGTGTCCAAAGACTGATGAGGAGATAGAGAGTATGGCACGTGTACCATATGCCTCGGCTATAGGTAGTATTATGTATGGCATGATCTCGACTACACCGGACGTCGCATATGCTCTGAGTGTCACGAGCCGCTACCAGGCCAACCCCGGCCAATTGCATTGGAAGGCCGTGAAGTATATTCTTAAGTACTTGCGAATTCAAGCAAGACACCATCGCGGATTCAACCACTGAGGCTGAGTATATTGCAGCATCAGCTGCTGCTAAGGAGGCCGTTTGGATAAGGAATTTCGTCCAAGAGTTGGGCGTCATTCCTAATGGAGTTGGTCCAGTCCCGGTGTACTGCGACAACATGGGTGCCGTTGCGCAAGCAAAGGAGCCTAGGTCTCACCAAAGATCCAAACACATACTGAGGAAATACCACATAATCCGGGATATTGTGGCTAGAGGTGACATAGCAGTTGAGAGAGTCGCCTCTGCGGACAACGTTGCTGATCCACTTACGAAGCCCTTGCCTGGACCATTGTTTGAAAAACATCACGAAACAATGGGACTACGTCTGATGAGTAGTTGGCTTTAGGGCAAGTGGGAGATTGTTAGAGTAGATGCCCAACTAGCCAACTTGTGGCGTGTGGGTTTTATAGACTCTTGTACAAACAGTCTTTATATATGATATTCGCATTTTCTTATATGGCGTTCTTTACTTTCATTATGTGTGTAATGATTTACAATTGCGTTGAGTAAAGACCTAGAATGCACTAAAGCGTATGTTAGATGTGATAGTGGGTATGACGGCTATCATGAAACACATATAATAGTCGCTGTGTATTCTGAACATGTTCCTAGTCGATTGGGCCGTCAAATTGAGGATAAGGCCGCCCGAGTTCGAGACAATTATCTGCGATGCGAAGTACCATGTTTCATTGGTAGGGAACATTGTGATGTTCTGAGCATGCAGATAGATAGTGACCTGGTGATCTATCGAACTACCCTCGTTCGGACTTTCCAAGTGGTTACCATTTGTCGAATGGATAAGTACGAGGTCTTGGTTGTACTGATTAGTCCTCACGACTCGAAACGTCATTGAGACTCTACATGATAGGCATCTCACTTTGACCCGTTTGCCGACTCACTTGGGGTCATAAGGCGTCGGGATTGGGTGAGACTCCGATGCATGTAGGAGTCGATGCATCATTGTCGAGGATTCACCGCTCGCAGACATGTGTGGATATCCTATGCTATCTGAGGGGATAATAGTGTATAAATCTCTGGCCAGAGTAATAGAAGTGTTTTAGGTAAATATGTTTACCTAGTTACACTCGCGATGTCACTATTCGATCTCCAAGATGTATGCATAGTTATCGGATCTATAGCGACTCTCGATTTACCAATGGTCGTTGATCTGATCGGGATATATGGATTGAAAGGACCGTACTGTACGCTAACCACGACCGACTGGTTCTTGCAGGCACTATCAGTGATACCTAGGGGATCATGAGGTGATGTTGCTAGACGCTTTACCATGATCCGTTGGGCAAGTCCGGAATTGTTATTCCGGAGCCGCAATGGTTGTGGGCCCACGGCTAGCTGTATCCCTGAACCATTGAGGGTCACACAAGTACTAGATTCGAGATTCCCGCACGGATACTCAGCTCAATGTGTTGAGCACGAGAAGAGGATATCGGGAAGTGCGACTTACTAAAAGTCAACAGGGGTCAAACCGAGGTTTCCCGCTGTTGAGGGGCAAAACGGTCATTTTGCACTGGGGTTCTGGAAAATGGTTTTTCAGATCACAATATTCAGTTTCGGAAACTGAGTCGATCGGTCCGATCTGATCAGCGATCGGAGTTACGATGAAGTCTCGGTGGTGGAGATGAACTGAATGTTCATTGTTGGACCCAGGCCCGTTGGGCCGGTCCAAGTCCAACACTAATATCTATTTAAATATGGATTAGGACTCATTATAACTACTACACTTGATTAACCTTAAACCAAAAAAAACACGCCGCCCCCTCCTCTCTCAACTCACGCCGCCGCCGCCGCCGCCGCCTCGAGTCGCCGGAATTCGTTCCGGCCGATTCGATGAGGAGAATCCGTTTGTGCAGAATTCGTCAGTGCTTCTAGTGCAGCCTGACGAAGGAGTCTCGGTTCTGGTCGTGGACCGGATTGGCGTTATCTACCGCAATCTATCGAGAAGAGCCGGGTTTTTGTAATTCCGGTTGGAGCCAGGCACAAGTGCCAGCAAGGTATTCGTTTTGAACGCCCTATGCATGTTGAATTTTGAATTCTATTTTCGTATTGATCGTCTCCCGGCTTTTATTCTTTGTTCTTCCGCTGCCTCGCCGGGGGGCGGATCCGGATCCCCAACAAGAATATCTTTAAGTATTGCCCTAGGAGGATGCATTCCACTGGTCGTGTTTTCGTGATGCAGGCAGACGTTGCAGATCCAGACACGACATTGCTCACAGGTATTCTGTTTAGATTTATGTCATTTTCGAGCTTTGTCATGTTGCTATCTGGGTATTTTAGAATTGCATGCTAGATAGAGCACTGCTAGGGAACTCATTGTCTTAATTGCTAAGTTGATGTTAGTAAGAACTGTAGATATTCTAGAACTGGCCTTGAGAACTTAGAAGGATAAGAATAGCGAACTTAGAAATTCCTTAGGCTTCTAAACAGTTTTTTGGGATCTAGTTTGATCATAAACGCGTACCTGCATGACGTTTCTGTTTCAGGCGAGATTCATGTGCTAGGTGTCACTACCCTCGCCTTGCTAGACTCAGGGGTGACCTACTCGTTTTCGTTCACATAGAGGATGGGGATTATTCCGGAGGGCTTGGATGTAGCTCTCGTCGTGATGGTTTTGTCAGGAGAGGAGTTGGCGACGACCAGAATCGTGCAGGGATTGATGATGACGTTCCAGGATCACGTGGTAAGAGCAGATTTGGTCGTTTTGCCAATGTCAGGATTCGACCTCATCCTAGGCATGGAGTGGTTGACGGAGTTTGGAGCAGTGATCGACTTTCAGTGGAGGAGAGTGACGATCAGGCCGCCAAGGCAGGAGGCCTTCTTATTTGAGGATGGAAGGAAACCGCGGAAGCCTAGGTTCATATCATTTCTACGGGCCAGGAAGCTAGTTGAGCTCGGATGCCAGACATTCTTGGCCAGTGTCACCGCTACAGGAAATTAAACAGTCCCTTCACTGTCTGATGTGGAGGTAGTTAGGGACTTTGCAGATGTCTTCCCTTACGATGTAGTGAAATTTCCACCGGAGCGAGATCTGGAGTTTTCTATCGAGCTGATGCCAGGTACAGTGCCTATCTCTAAGGCACCGTATTTTTTGGCTCCTACGGAGATGAATGAGCAGATACAGGAGTTGCTTGACAAGGGATTCATACGCCCTAGCTTTTCTCCATGGGGCGTGCTAGTTTTGTTTGTAATGAAGAAGGATGGCAGCATGAGATTATGCATTGCCTACCGGGGCTGAACAGAGTTACAGTGAAGAATAAATACCCACTCTGGAGGATTGAGGATTTGTTTGATCAGTTTCAAGGAGCTTCGGTTTTCTCAAAGATTGATTTGAGATATGGCTACCATCAGTTGAAAGTTAGAGAGGAGGACATGTCCAAGACTGCAATTAGGACACGTTACGGCCACTATGAGTTCTTGGTGATGCCGTTTGGCCTGACGAATGCCCCAGTGATTTTCATGGATCTGATGAATAGGGTATTCAGACATTATTTAGACCAGTTCATTATAGTATTCATCGACGACATTTTGGTCTATTCGAGTAGCTTGAAGGAGAATAGGCAGCACTTGCAGAAGGCTCTGCAGACATTGAGAGAGCACCGATTGTATGCCAAGTTCAACAAATGCGAGTTTTGGCATGAGAATGTGGCATTCTTAGGGAATATTGTGCCGAGAGATGGGATTTATGTTGAACCATCGAGGGTGGAGGTATTGCATAACTGGGGATTTGGAGGAACGCTGCAGAGATTTGCAGCTTATTGGGGTTGGCAGGTTACTATCGCAAGTTTATCAAGGGCTTCTCTTCGATTTCAGTGCCCTTGACAGCCTGACCAAGAATAATGCGAAGTATGTGTGGAGTCCGGAGTGTCAGAGGAGCTTCGATCAGCTGAAGGAGGCCCTCACTTCAGCACCAGTGTTAGCGATTCCAGTGGATCATGAGAGGTTTGTATTTTATACAGATGCTTCCCTGAGAGGTTTGGGTATAGTTCTGATGCAGGGAGACAAGGTTATTTCTTATGAATCGACACAACTGAAGATTTTTGAGCAGAACTATCCGACGCACGATCTGGAGCTGGCAGCGGGTTCGCATTGATGATATGGAGACACTATTTATACGGCGAGAAGTTTCAGATATTCACCGACCACAAGAGCCTCAAGTACTTATTCACCCAGAAGGAGCGGAACATGAGGCAGCGCAAATGGCTAGAGTTGGTGAAAAACTTTGATTGTGACATTAGCTACCATCCGGGTAAAGCTAATGTGGTGGCAGACGCTTTGAGCCAGAAGACTGCAGTAGTCGCATGTTTATCAGTTGAGAGGCCACGGCAAGCTGAGATAGAGAGGTTTGGACTAGAGTTTTATTCAGGAGGCTGTGCACCTAGTTTGGCACCACAAACTGTTCAGAAGAATCTTCGAGAGCAGATCAGAGAGGGACATGCCTCCGATGAGCAGGTACAGTGGTGGAGACAGCGAGATGAGGCCAGAGGCCGAGGCCTGTACACAGTTGAGGATGTGATTGTTTGTTTCAGAGGTCGCATGTGGGTGCTGATTACGGGGCAGCTGAGGAGATCTTAGCAGAGGCGCATGCATCGACGTACTCCATCCACCCAGGGAGTACGAAGATGTACAGAGATTTGCATATGTTGTATTGGTGGCCGTGGATGAAGAAGGATATTGGGAGATTCGTGTCATTGTTTGTTTCAGAGGTCGCATGTGGGTGCTGATTACGGGGCAGCTGAGGAGATCTTAGCAGAGGCGCATGCATCGACGTACTCCATCCACCCAGGGAGTACGAAGATGTACAGAGATTTGCATATGTTGTATTGGTGGCCGTGGATGAAGAAGGATATTGGGAGATTCGTGTCTGAGTGCTTGACCTGTCAGCAGGTCAAGGCAGAGCATCAGCGACCGGAAATGTTATTGCAGCCACTCCCGATTCCCGAGTGGAAGTGGGAGCATATTACGATGGATTTTGTGGTTGGATTGGCCAGGAGTCCCAAGGGTTACACGACTATATGGGTGATTGCGGACAGACTTACCAAGTCAGCGCATTTCTTACCGGTGAAGACTATTTCCACCCTGACGCAGTACGTTGAGCTTTACATCAGAGAGGTTGTCAGGCTGCATGGCATACCAGTCTGTATAATGTCGGACAGAGACACCAGATTCACATCTGCGTTCTGGAGGAGTTTACATGCCACTTTGGGGACTAGATTGGCGTTCAGCACAACGTTTCACCCGCAGACGGATGGGAAGTCAGAGAGAGTCATCCAGATTCTAGAGGATTTGCGGAGAGCCTGTGCGATTGATTTCCAAGGTAAGTGGGACTCGAGGCTGCCGCTGGTAGAGTTTACGTACAACAAAAGCTTTCAAGCATCGATGTGGATGGCTCCGTATGAGGAGCTGTATGGGAGGAGATGCAGATCTCCCGTGCATTGGGACGTGGTTTGAGAGAGAGTGCTGACTGGGCCGGATTTAGTACAGCGTACAGCGGATATTGTAACGAGGATTCGGGATAGGATGAGGACAGCCCAGAGTCGTCAGAAGAGTTATGCCGATCAGAGATGACGAGATCTGGAGTTAGCTGTTGGAGATCATGTGTTTGTGTGGATATCGCCCATGAAGGGAGTGATGCGCTTTGGCCGGAGGGGCAAGCTCAGCCCAAGGTTTATTTCGCCATTCGAGATTTTGGAGAGGGTTGGTACTCTGGCGTATCGAGTAGTGTTACCACCCAGTTTGTCAGCGGTCCATAATGTTTTCCACATCTCGATGCTGCGGAAATATGTTCCGAATTCGTCACATTTGTTGGATTTTGAGCCGCTCCAGTTGGTACCGGATTTATCTTTTGAGGAGCGTCCAGTATAGATTTTCGCTTGAGAGGAGAGTAGACTGAGAGCGTGCAATATTCCGATGGTCAAGGTTCGGTGGTAGAATCACTCAAAGGATGACGCTACCTGGGAGACTGAGGCCGATATGCGGACGCGCCACCCTGATCTATTTGGTACGTACTTAATTTCGTGGACGAAATTCCTATAAGGGGGGTAGAGTTTTAACACCAAAAAATTCCTGAATACATAGAAATGAGTGCATGACTAGATAATTTTAGATGATTACATGCCATTTTATGTGATTTATTTACGATTTTTATGTTGCATTTATGCATGTCATGTTTTCAGTCTGTTTGAGTTACGGACACGTGGACGAGACTAGGGACGATCGAGATGAAAATAATTTGATATTTTTAAGCCGATATGCGGACGCGCCACCCTGATCTATTTGGTACGTACTTAATTTCGTGGACGAAATTCCTATAAGGGGGGTAGAGTTTTAACACCAAAAAATTCCTGAATACATAGAAATGAGTGCATGACTAGATAATTTTAGATGATTACATGCCATTTTATGTGATTTATTTACGATTTTTATGTTGCATTTATGCATGTCATGTTTTCAGTCTGTTTGAGTTACGGACACGTGGACGAGACTAGGGACGATCGAGATGAAAATAATTTGATATTTTTAAGTCCTTAGATTTTTAAGAATGACTTTATTATTTTTAAGTAGCAATTTCTAAAAATTGGGGTTTTTATGATTATTTTTTTGGGGAACCCGTTTTTCGCCTACACGGGCTTTTTTATTGAACTTTATGTATTTTAAAATTTGGGGAGGCCTTTATTTCGAAAATTAGAGGTTTTGAAAGCATGGATTAGAGTTTTGATTAACATGGTAACTTAGTGGAGGGATAGAATAGTAAAAATCCATTTAATTAAGCCTTAGGGGTCATTTTTGGCACCATCATTATTTCATAACACAAATCTTTGCAAAACATAGCCTCCACTCTCCCAATAGCCGTCTCTTTCCCCTCTCAAATAGCCCATCGAAATTTCAAGAATTTTGGTGATCCAAGGTGATGGATCTGTTTTGACAGATCCTGATTAAGTTTTGAATTACACAAAACCTGTTATTGTGTTTCTAACAATTCTACTTAAGTGTACAGGTTTTAGGAACAAAGAAGAATATCAGCAGGAAGAAGCTTATTGCGCAAAGAAGATAAGCTGATAAATCTGTCCAGCCGATGGTTCGCAATATAAAGATTCAGCAGTTGGTTTGGTGTTCATGGAATCGGCAGCTGGATTAGCAATGGAGACGTCCAGAGTTAAATCTGTTGTTCGTAATCAGGCGAGGGCCAAGTTGAACCAGCTGAAGCACAATAAATCAGCTGGAACGATGACAACAAGCTGCAAGCGCTTAAGAGTAAAGATGAAGCAGCTGGTACAGGAATTGAGAAGCGCGCTGGAGAAATAGATCGAAGAAGAAGATTCCAGTCGCGATTGATTTTACTGTTGACGAATCTGTTAGCAGTAGCGATTATAAGTACTGTTGATGAATCTATTGACAGTCGCTATTCAAGAAGCTAAGAAGAATCACAAGCTGGAGCTGGAGCGATAAAGATCAACTGGAGAGCTAAGCGTAGATGATATCAGCAGTGATGTCATCATTCAGCAGGAAGCTACAGTGATCAGCAGGAAGCTATCAGCAGATGAGAAGAGAAGTGAAAAAGATGAAGCGATGCCGTGCTGAAGAATCAGCAGATGGTTTAGCGTTGATGACGTCAAAACAGATCCATCAATCAGCTGGAGAGCTAAGTGTAGATGATATCAGCAGTGACGTCATCATTCAGCAGGAAGCTATCAGCAGATGAGAAAAGAAGTGAAAAAGATGAAGCGACGTCGTGCTGAAGAATCAGCAGATGGTTTAGCGTTGATGACATCATCGGTGACGTCATCACAATTAGCAGATGGTTTGAGTCCAGCAGTCGCAAGATAATAGCTTGTACATCCAGACGCAAGTGAGAAGCGACGTCGTAGAGGAGGAAATCCAGTCGCAAACTACTGTTCACCAGCAGATGCTATTTGGAGATAGCGATAGCAAAACGATGTCGTTTACATAAGTTGATACGACAGCGTTTTGCTTTTGCGCTAAAGATTCAGCAGATGCTCTTTGCGATGAAGATAATCAGCAGTCGCGAGCTACAGTGCTATTGCATATCCAGTCGACTTGCTACCCAGACGCAAGAAAAGAAGAAGCAGGCGAAGTGTAGAGACTCAACCAGTCGCAAGCTCTATGAATCCAGTCGACAAAGATTTCAGCAGAAGATGAATTCAGTCGTACCGATAAACCAGTAGCGAAGAAGTTGACAATTTACGAAGAGTTATCAAAGCTGGATGTCAACTGCTGAGCTCAATTCAAATGGCGAAAACGACAAGAAGCCTGCAAAAGAAAAGGAAGCAAGTACTATTCCCTGTCGGTACTTTACAGAAAAATTTTGAACGGGAAGAATGTTGTGTCCAACGGGATTTAATTCTACAGAGGCTTTATATACAAAGGCAGCGCCATTGAAGAAGCGTTTGAGATATTGGTCACTGTGAAGCTATCGCAGAGAATAAGTCAATTACACAGTGCACCAACAGAGGGAAAATGAAAAGAAAGACGAAGCAATCGACCGCCATTAGAGAGGAGCTTTTCACGAGAGTCGATTGCAGAGTCTAGATTAGCTTGTTAGAGCACTTCCCTAGTTTGTGAGAAAAAAGAGAGTTTGAGCGATTTCATTGTATCAAATCTCACACACAGACATTCATTCACAGTTTATTGGTGAATGAATCTCAAAACGTTTCCATCAGTTTCCGTCCAAGCACGATGACGTTAAACTCATGTGTATGTAGTTAGTCACACAGTTGAGGCTGGTGTGCATTTGTGGAGTCTAGGAGTTCTCACAGCTGCTGGTTGTGGGATTGGGTCTGTACACGAAGTTGTAAGATCAAATCTTCTAGTGGAGCCTTCCGAGGTGGAAGAAGGGGAGATGTAGGACATTGAGGTCCGAACTTCCAGAAACAAATATTGTGTATCGTGTTCTTTATTCATTCAGTATTTACTTAGCATCGCATACACAGTTAGCACACAAGCACTTGCAAGTCTCGAACAGATTTATGTTGGACATAAATCTGTTTGAGTTGTTTTAAAATATTTGGATTCAGTTCTGGTATTTTCCGCATGATTTTTAAATCATACCAGATCTGTCTCCGGTGCTCTTCTTCGTGTGATTTTATATGTTCAAGAACATCGAGCTATTGCAGCTCCAGTGTATTAGCAGCGCGCAAAATTTTAAAGTCTTTTAACAAAGCGCGACTGCTGATCTTTTGATCCTATATCAACGGACCAACAAGTGGTATCAGAGCAGGTTGTTCTTGAACGAGCACTGATTTTAAAACACATGTGCTATGTTTTAATGTTTTAAATATTTTTGAGAAGCTTGTGTATGAAGGCGAGATCTGTTTTAATGTAGAACCATTTTTTCGCTTGATGAACTGTCGGGATGCGCGAGTCTCGGGCAGATGCCAAGCTTCTATTTTTGTTGTGCTGTAAGATCACTTGGAGCGAGGCTCAGTGACAAGCACATGGGGCGAGATAGAAGAAGGAAAAATCTGAGCTTTTATCTGTACTGGTTCTTCATACATTTGAGCAACTCAGTAGAACTTGTTCATTTGAAATATTTTATGCTCTGATGAGTTTTAAAATTGTTCAGTTTTTCGGATTTCCAGCTGATGCAAAATTTTGATTTTAAAAATGATTTGAGCTCATGTTATAAAAGAAAGGGAGAGTGGCGTCACTATCTTTTATAAGTTTGAGTTATGCATCAGTTTTGCTTTTCAAAATCATATATTGTTGCATACGGTGCTTCCCAAATGCTGTGTTGTTTTTCAAAATTAAAACTCCTGTTGATACGTTGTAACAGTGTAGGGAGAGTTTTATTTTTAAATAGAGGGAAGACCAGCAGTTCACTCTCTTTTTGATTCCCACAAAAGGGAGAGAATTGTTAGAACATGCATCGTTGATTTGAGGTTTTGTGTAAATCAAAAAGGGAGAAAATGATGGATCTGTTTTGACAGATCCTGATTAAGTTTTGAATTACACAAAACCTGTTATTGTGTTTCTAACAATTCTACTTAAGTGTATAGGTTTTAGGAACAAAGAAGAATATCAGCAGGAAGAAGCTTATTGCGCAAAGAAGATAAGCTGATAAATCTGTCCAGCCGATGGTTCGCAATATAAAGATTCAGTAGTTGGTTTGGTGTTCATGGAATCGGCAGCTGGATTAGCAATGAAGACGTCTAGAGTTAAATCAGTTGTTCGTAATCAGGCGAGGGCCAAGTTGAACCAGCTGAAGCACAATAAATCAGCTGGAACAATGACAACCAGCTGCAAGCTCTTAAGAGTAAAGATGAACCAGCTGGTACAGGAATTGAGAAGCGCGCTGGAGAAATAGATCGAAGAAGAAGATTCCAGTCGCGATTGATTTTACTGTTGACGAATCTGTTAGCAGTAGCGATTATAAGTACTGTTGATGAATCTATTGACAGTCCCTATTCGAGAAGCTAAGAAGAATCGCAAGCTGGAGCTGGAGCGATAAAGATCAGCTGGAGAGCTAAGCGTAGATGATATCAGCAGTGACGTCATCATTCAGCAGGAAGCTACAGTGATCAGCAGGAAGCTATCAGCAGATGAGAAGATAGTTAAAAAGATGAAGCGACGTCGTGCTGAAGAATCAGCATATGGTTTAGCGTTGATGACGTCAAAACAGATCCATCAATCAGCTGGAGAGCTAAGCGTAGATGATATCAGCAGTGACATCATCATTCAGCAGGAAGCTACAGTGATCAGCAGGAAGCTATCAGCAGATGAGAAGAGAAGTGAAAAAGATGAAGCGACGTCGTGCTGAAGAATCAGCAGATGGTTTAGCGTTGATGACGTCATCGGTGACGTCATCACAATCAGCAGATGGTTTGAGTCCAGCAGTCGCAAGATACCAGCAGGTAGCTTGTACATCCAGACGCAAGTGAGAAGCGAAGTCGTAGAGGAGGAAATCCAGTCGCAAGCTACTGTTCACCAGCAGATGCTATTTGGAGATAGCGATAGCAAAACGATGTCGTTTACATAAGTTGATACGACAGCGTTTTGCTCTTGCGCTAAAGATTCAGCAGATGCTCTTTGCGATGAAGATAATCAGCAGTCGCGAGCTACAGTGCTATTGCATATCCAGTCGACTGGCTACCCAGACGCAAGAAAAGAAGAAGCAGGCGAAGTGTAGAGACTCAACCAGTCGCAAGCTCTATGAATCCAGTCGACAAAGATTTCAGCAGAAGATGAATTCAGTCGTAGCGATAAATCAGCAGCGAAGCAGTTGACAATTTACGAAGAGTTATCAAAGCTGGATGTCAACTGCTGAGCTCAATTCAAATGGCGAAAACGACAAGAAGCCTGCAAAAGAAAAGGACGCAAGTACTATTCCCTGTCGGTACTTTACAGAAAAATTTTGAACGGGAAGAATGTTGTGTCCAACGGGATTTAATTCTACAGAGGCTTTATATACAAAGGCAGCGCTATTGAAGAAGCGTTCGAGATATTGGTCACTGTGAAGCTATCGCAGAGAATAAGTCAATTACACAGTGCACCAACAGAGGGAAAATGAAAAGAAATACGAAGCAATCGACCGCCATTAGAGAGGAGCTTTTCACGAGAGTCGATTGCTGAGTCTAGATTAGCTTGTTAGAGCACTTCCCTAGTGTGTGAGAAAAACAGAGAGTTTGAGCGATTTCATTGTATCAAATCTCACACACAGAGATTCATTCACAGTTTATTGGTGAATGAATCTCAAAACGTTTCCATCAGTTCCCGTCCAAGCACGATGACGTTAAACTCATGTGTATGTAGTTAGTCACACAGTTGCGGCTGGTGTGCATTTTTTGAGTCTAGGAGTTCTCACAGCTGCTGGTTGTGGGATTGGGTCTGTACACGAAGTTGTAAGATCAAATCTTCTAGTGGAGCCTTCCGAGGTGGAAGAAGGGGAGGTGTAGGACATTGAGGTCCGAACTTCCAGAAACAAATATTGTGTATCGTGTTCTTTATTCATTCATTATTTACTTAGCATCGCATACACAGTTAGCACACAAGCATTTGCAAGTCTCGAACAGATTTATGTTGGACATAAATCTGTTTGAGTTGTTTTAAAATATTAGGATTTAGTTCTGGTATTTTTCGCATGATTTTTAAATCATACCAGATCTGTCTCCGGTGCTCTTCTTCGTGTGATTTTATATGTTCAAGAACATCGAGCTATTGTAGCTCCAGTGTATTAGCAGCGCACAAAATTTTAAATTCTTTTAACAAAGCGCGGCTGCTGATCTTTTGATCCTATTTCAACGGACCAACACAAGGTGGTTTCTGTCCCAATCTCGCGTCATCTACGTCGGTAACTCGCAGATCTCCTATTTCTCCAAGCCATGCATGTAATATCGATTCATTTTCTCACCATTTTCGCCATAGTATGCTGTTTTTAATGTTCAATGCTTGGTTTGTATGTGATTTATTCAGTTCTATGCACAATTGTTTTAGCACCATGCATGATTCACGTTTTCTAACATGTTTTCGATTGATCCTTAATTTTCCTTGGCTAAGAGCTGTTCATAGGGGTTGTGTCCCGGTTCATGGAGGTCCTAGGGTGGTCTAGCAGTGTTCATAGTCGAGAGTTGAGGGCTAGGACATGGTTGGTTCGAGATTGGTTGCACGGTTGCATGGTGCGCACGTCGTGAGCGGGCTGCCACGTTCATGCGTCTCGGCCTTGGGTTGTGGCTCACGGTTGGGGCCATGGTGGGTTCCAATTGTCAGGCCTTGTGTACAAACACAGAGTTAAACCACGCAAACACTCGCGGAAGCAATAAAATAGTGGTTAAAATTTTCGCTTTTGGCCTGACTGAAAGATTACATAATTTAAAATACAACAATACTCAAAATTTCCCAGTTTACAATCACTCAGTACAACAGTACAACATTTAACAGATACAAGCACTACAGAATACAACTAGAATACAATAAAGCACAGGGCACTCCCCGGCTACAGTGATTATACATATATGCTATACGCTAACTGGGACACTCTAACCACCTCCTGGGGCACCTCCAGCTGGGTCAACTCCACGACCAGTTGAGTAACCATGGTAACCTGGACAACAAACATGCAAACAAATAAACCAAGCCCCAGAGGGACATTGGGGTCAAACCCCAGTACAGAGAGCAATATAAAACAGCTAATGGAAAGCAACAGATAATATGCAAATGATATGCATGAGAGCAAGGCTACAACCGAAACAAAGGGAGCAAAAGGATCTCATAGAATTGCTCCCCAACAGATACGAATCAATTGAGCAACAGTGGCCACGGGCTGTGTGAGTATATAGGAGCTACCCACTGGTCTCAGCACACGGCACCAGATGCAAAACATAGCTCAACCCGAAATTTCCCAACTCATGAGATGTGGAAGCTACCCACTCCGCTCATAGTGGCTAACAGATCTCAGCAAGGAGATGAGGTACGGTAGTTACCCGCTCGGCCTCTTACAGCATCCTGGTACGTACAGATCAATACAACAAGGCACAAAAGGCACGGATACAACAGATCTGAACTCAATATGATAAATGCGTGTATGCAACAATAAAAGGTTCAACACAGAACATATACAATGAAGCAAAGCATACACAGCAGCAAGCATAATCAACCATGCTCAATCCAAAGCTGTAAAACAAGCTCACATCCGTACCTCAAGTCTTCTGTGCTACAATTACTACAACGGGGTCCCGAGCAACACAGATCTCACACCCAACGAGCTACCTCAACGGCAGATGAAATATGACGCTTATGCTAACAGAATACACAAGGGAGATTTCTTCGCACACCTCTCCAGCTTCAGGAAAGCTTCCAGAAGCAGTACCAAATGAAGCTTCTTAGCAAGAGGAGTCAAGCGCTACCACTTTTAATTCAATCAGAGCTATCTACCATCGGCAATCGGAGAAGATAATGTTCGGTGAACAGTAGCTAGGGTGTCGCGACAGAGTTTGCTCATGGGAAATATTCTAAGTGTTGGGGAAACAATAATGGACAAAGGTCAAAGTACTTTCTTATATAACTCAAATCTGCTCATGTCTGTTGAACAGATCCCACCGACAACTTAAGGTACAAAACTGATTTCTCACACAGATCTGAATCTCACATCATATCTCGCTCTACGCCATAAAGATCTCGACTAAATCAAACGGCGTCGCACAGAGTCTACTGTCGCATTAAGACACGTCACCAGCTACTCAAATCTGAAATGCTAAACATCATCGTAACACACAGATCCTAACAAAATCTGAAGACCAATGCCTCAAATCTGAATCTTGCTCGCTAAACCAAAACGCTGCCGTTCCAACTAATCCAAACGACATAGTTTAGCTACGCGCTACAGAAACACGAGCGTACTCACAACTGTCTAGCGACATCAGATTCCATCACTACTGCTGAACGCGATCACTCAGCGATGGATAATACTCACATCTGGTCAGTTCTCGCGGGAAAACTCTAAGTCTCCACATCTGTTCCAAGGATTTAAACGAACCCGATAACTTCACCAAGCATACCAACTCAAAGCTGATTCATCCCAGATCTGCTCAAGCTCAAATATGGTCTATGTTAACCCGATTAATTTACTCAATTAATCTTTCTTAGCTTTCGGGTCTCACATCTCTCCCCCACTAAGACAGGATTTCGTCCTCGAAATCAAACAGCTCTAGATCAAGAGTTCAAGATAACTGGGAAAATAAACATAAGCAAACATCTACCGAGAAATAACAAGGAATCAACTACTGAACCCTGATACAACGCTTACTCAAACAGATGCGGCCACTCACGCTGCATCTTCTCTTCGAGTTCCCAAGTCGCTTCCTCTCTACCATGCTTGCTCCACTGGACCATCACCAAGGGAATGGTCTTATTCCTCAGCTGTTTCTCTTTTCTGTCCAAAATCTGCAAGGGATACTCAACGTAACTTAACGTCCGATCTAGATCTACCTCGTCAGTTCTCAATATACATGCTACGGATATGGCTCATACTTCCTCAGCATCGACATATGAAAAACATCATGCAAGGAAGACAAATCTGGCGGCAACAACAGCCAATAAGCCAATGGACCAATTCTCTCAGCAATCTCATATGGTCCAACATAATGAGGAGCTAACTTTCCCTTGAGACCGAATCTCATCACACTGCGAAAAGGAGAAACTTTTAGGAAAACCAAATCACAACCTGAAACTCTAAAGGTCTACGCCTCTTATTCGCATAACTGGCTTGGCGATCCTGTGCAGCTTTCATTCGCTGGCGAATCAGATCTATTTGATCTATCATCTGCTGCACAAATTCTGGAGAAGATAGTTGCTTCTCCCCCACTTCTTCCCAACATATAGGCGATCTGCACTTCTTGCCATACAAAGCTTCAAATGGTGCCATACCAATCGGGATCTGATAGCTGTTATTGTAGGAAAACTCTACCAAAGACAACGAATCTTGCCAGCTACCACTAAAATCCATCACAACAGCTCTTAACATATCCTCTAAAATCTGGATAGTTCTCTCAGATTGGCCATCTGTCTGGGGATGATATGCAGTACTCATCGCCAATATAGTACCCAAAGCTGTTTGCAAACTCTTCCAAAATCTGGAAGTAAATCATGGATCACTATCTGAAACAATCAAAACAGGCACACCACGCAATCTCACCATAAAATCTATGTACAGCTTCGCCATCTTCTTTAAAGAATAGGTCATACTGTAGGGAATGAAGTGAGCAGACTTTGAAAACCTGTCTATCACAACCCACACAGCATCGCATCCTCTACTGGAATGAGGCAAATGCGTGACAAAATCCATAGCCATGTGCTCCCAATTCTACTGGGGAATCTCCGAACTCTGCAATAGACCACCAGGTCTCATCCTCTCGGCCTTGACTTGCTGACAATTCAGACAACGGGCTACAAAATCAGCAACATCACTCTTCAAACCTGCCCACCAGTAATGCTGCTTCAAGGCATAGTACATCTTCCTCACTCCAGGATGAAAACTGTGTCTACTACAGTGCGCTTCTCTCAAGATCTCCTCCTTCAACTCTATCAGATTTGGCACAACCATCCTGCCACGAAACCTCAAACAACCATCAGACGAGACAGAATAATCCTCTAACTGTCCAGCTCTCACCTTCAGCTTTCAACTCATGGATGGATGGATCTGTCCTCTGAGCTGCTCTAATGCTCGCAACAATCTGTGGCTCAACTTGAGAAGAAGACACCCCAACATAATCTTCACCTAGGTAAAACCTCCAACCAGTAGTGCTTAGATGCTCATGGACCTTCGAAATCTGCAACGAAGCCAGCATCGCTACTTGAGCCTTTCTGATCAATGCATCAGCAACTACATTCACTTTCCCAGGCTGATATTTGATCTTACAATCAAAATCTTTAAGCAGCTCCATTCACCTACGCTGTCTCATGTTCAAATCTGACTGAGAAAACAGATACTGAAGGCTCTTGTGGTATGAGTACACCACAAACTGCTCGCCATAAAGATAGTGGCACCAAATCTTCAGAGCAAAAACCACTGCTGCCAACTCCAAATCATGAACTGGGTAACGAGTCTCATGCGGTTTCAACTAACGAGAAGCATACGCAATGACTCGACCATCCTGCATCAACACACAACCCAATCCATTCAAGGAAGCATCTGCACAAACCACAAAACCACCCGAACCAGACGGTAAAGCTAACACAGGCGCAGAAGTTAGCTTCTCTTTGAGCAACAGAAAACTGTTCTCACACTGCTCAGTCCAAACGAACTTCTTGTCTTTCTGAGTCAACTGCATCATTGGATTAGCTATACTAGAGAATCCCTCTATAAAACGCCTATAATAGCCAGCCAAACCCTATAAACTACGAATCTCAGCAACATTCTTGGGACGCTCCCAGTTAACAACTGCCTCAACTTTACTGGGATCCATAGAGATACCTGCAGCTGAAACAACATGACCCAGAAGCACAACTCTATCCAACCAAAATTTGCACTTGGAGAACTTAGCATACATCTGCGGGTCTCAAAGCGTCTGAAGGACCAACTTCAAATGCTCTTTGTGCTGCAACGGAGTCTTAGAGTACACCAAAATGTCATCGATAAACACAATCACAAACTGATCGATGAACTCTCTAAAGACTCTATTCATCAAGTCCATGAAAACTGCGGGGGCATTCGTCAAACCAAAAGGCATAACTAGAAACTCATAATGCCCGTACCTCGTACGAAACACAGTCTTCTCAACATTCTACTCTCAGATGCGCAACTGATGGTACCCCGAACGCAGATAGATCTTCAAAAAACACAGCCGAACCCTGAATCTGATCAAACAAGTCATCGATCCTAGGAAAGGGTACTTATTCTAAACTGTTGCCTTGTTCAACTGCCTAAAGTCGATACACATCCTCATCGACCCTCCTTCTTCTTCAAAAACAAGATAGGCGCTCCCCATGGGGACATGCTAGGCCTAATAAAACCCTTATCCAGAAAATCACTAAGCTGAACCTTAAGCTCCCTCAACTCAGCAGGCGCTAAACGATATGGAGCTCTCGAAATCTGGGCTGTACCAGGTACCAACTCAATGCTGAAGTCTATCTCGCTCCTCGGAGGGAAACCAGGAATCTCCTCCGGAAACATATCCGGGAAATGGCAAACAACGGGAACTCTACTAAGCTCTACACTCGAAGAAGAAGACACATATAAGGCATAGATCATAAAACCAGCGTTCTCTAGAGAAAACAGGCTAAACATCTCAATCGCAGAGACTAAAGGAATCTTCGACTGGGAATCTTGGCCGTAGAAATTCCATTTCTCACCAGACTGGGGCCTAAATCACACAACGCTATGGAAACAATCCACAGTTGCCCTATAGCTAGACAACAC
Organism: Dorcoceras hygrometricum; assembly: GCA_001598015.1. NCBI lineage: Eukaryota > Viridiplantae > Streptophyta > Magnoliopsida > Lamiales > Gesneriaceae > Dorcoceras > Dorcoceras hygrometricum. Next base: position 121,900 of record KQ992545.1, on the reverse strand, counting down.
GTCCATTCCCACTATACAATCAAAATCCCACATCACTAGCCTGATCAGGTTGGCTAACAACACACTCTCGCCAAACCTAAGAATACCATTCAACAAGATCTATTGGGAGAACAGGCTCGTGCCGGCAGGAGTCGCAACAGACACAACATCACATAAATTAGTGGTATGCAAACCATGCTTAACCACAAATGCATCAGAAATAAACGAATGTGATGCTCCTGTATCAAACAACACACGTGCAGGAAATCAAAAACAAAGCAATTACATGCGATCACTCCTCCGCCTGGCGTGCCCTCCGCTTGCTCCCTAGTCATGGAATTCACCTGGGCAAACTGAGGTCCAGAAAACTGAGTATGGGAAGACTGTCCAAACCGAAAAGGACCAGGCTGCTGAAACGGCCTAAACTGAGGCTCCCCTAACCTCGGATGCTGCTGAACTTGAAAATAACGACCTCTAGACGATCCACCTCGACCCTGTGGTGGAGCGGTGGTATGTTGCGATCCAGACAAAGTAATTCCTTCCTCCACACTGGCCACAATACTCGACCTTGGAGCTACTATGTGACGCCCGAACCCAACGGGGCCACGAGAATTGGGGTAAACAAAAATTTTCAAATAAAACGAAGGGATAAAAGATAATTTGTTATAAGCTAGCATTTCTTATAACTAAAGGAACGTAGAAAATGCGAAGACAATTCTAACAGACACTCAAATGCGCGCCAACTACTGGAAACACTTGCGGAAAACAGACTTCATTAATAACTGCAATTGCGATTTACAACAGCTGATATTCTATATAAATGTACAACTGTTGCAACTGATTTAATACAGTGTTTCTAATACAAAATAACATCAAATAAAGACACGGAAAAAGCTGTCCTTGAAAAACACACACCACCCAGCAGCTGATTCAAGTTTCACCTTCTGTTCGATCTCCAGCTGTCGCACCTGCACCATTTTAAAAGCTAGTGAGCCTAGGGGCTCAGCAAGTAAAACCTGAATAATAACAAGTTTAAATACGCAGGTGGACTTCTGATCTATACATAAGTTAAAGGAA
>KQ992545.1:26117-51497 GCA_001598015.1 Dorcoceras hygrometricum | reverse complement strand
GGTTTCCCGCTGTTGAGGGGCAAAACGGTCATTTTGCACTGGGGTTCTGAAAAATGGTTTTTCAGATCATAATATTCAGTTTCGGAAACTGAGTCGATCGGTCCGATCTGATCGGCGATCGGAGTTACGGTGAAGTCTCGGTGATGGAGATGAAACGAATGTTCATCCGTTGGACCCGGGCCCGTTGGGCCGGATCCAAATCCATCACCGTTTCCCGCTGTTGAGGGGCAAAACGGTCATTTTGCACTGGGGTTCTGAAAAATGGTTTTTCAGATCATAATATTCAGTTTCGGAAACTGAGTCGATCGGTCCGATCTGATCGGCGATCGGAGTTACGGTGAAGTCTCGGTGATGGAGATGAAACGAATGTTCATCCGTTGGACCCGGGCCCGTTGGGCCGGATCCAAATCCATCACCTATTCTATTTAATGTAGAACTTTGACTTAACCTAAATACAAGTGCTACAACTAAACCTAACCCTAAGTGCAAACCACCGCCCCTCTCTTCAAATTACCCCACGCCGCCGCCGTGCGCCGCCCGCCGCCGCTTCGCCGGAAATCATTCCGGCCTAGTTTCTTGAGGAGAATCCGTTCGTGCAGAATTCGTCAGTGCTTCTAGTGCAGACTGACAAAGGAGTCTCGGTTCTGGCCGTGGACTGGATTGGCGATATCTATCCTACGGTCGGAGCCAGGCACAAGTGCCAGCAAGGTAGTGGTTTTGAACCCCCTATGTATGTCGATAACTGTTATTGAGTTTTTCGTATTGATCGTCTCCCGGCTTCTATTCTATGTTCTTCCGCTGCCTCGTCGGGGGGCGGATCCGGATCCCCAACACTCATCAGTCTTCAGACACATAGACTTAGATAGAGTGACCCCGTGCACATAGTTAATTGTCCTCTCTTGGACTCTTCCATAGAGAACCTCTTAAGTATTGTATCGGTGTCGGTTTTTTGGTTGAGTCCGAGCATCCTTTTCGATCTATCTCTATATATCTGTATTCCCAGAATATTGAATGATTCACCCATGTCCTTCATCAAGAATCTACTAGAAAACAATACGTTAGTTGACTGCAGCATTCCTACATCATTCCCAGTGAGTAGAATGTCATCAAAGTAAAGTGCAAGGAATGTCACAGTATTCTTAACTACCTTCTTAAACACACATGACTCCTCGGGATTCTTGATAAAATCAAATTCTTTAATCATTTCATCGGACCTCAGGTTACAACTTCTTGATGCTTGCTTGACCCGTAGATCGATCTGTTAAGATAAAATTTATAAGTTTTGGTGATAACAAAATAAGACTGAGAACTGAACATAAGTATTCGTAGAGGACAAGAGAAGTGAACATTTCAGATCATGACATCATGCCATTGAGTTGAAGATTTCTGATTCGAGAGCTCTGAGTTATGTTGCGTTGACATCTGAGTTGACTATTCGGGAATTGATCAAATATCGAGTCAAGTTTTCAGTATCGGGTTGAGGAATTAAGAATTAAGTTCCAAGATATCGGGTTATTTGAATAATCGGTTTTTATCAGTTATCGGGATAGTCTTTCAGATTTGAGGGGATTCAGATATTATTCAGAAGCTACAGTAAGAGATCCGATTTAGAGCAAACTATATTCAGACTTCAGTTATTGAGTTGAAGATTTCAGATCCGAGTGATTTGGGTTCATAATATTTAGATATTCAGATTTCATTTATCGGTTAAAGCTTTCGAATCAGATTCTAGCATTTGGATCAGTTTAGTAATCAGGTCGATTATTTCAGGTATCAGGTCAGGATCTCGGAATTGAAAGTATTCAGACCTGATTAAGAGGCTTTAGTAACAGATTCTCTTATATTGACTAAGATGGTATAATTCAGATTCGAGAGTATCAGATGTGAACATACTCTATACAAGCAATTCAGATGTGAGTACCAGGAATTCAGATCCGTATATGCTACTTCAGATATTAAGCTACTACTGATGTTCAGTTTTGACAGAGTATATTCGAAAGAGCTTTATGGTATTTCAGATTTCTTTAACGGACTTAGATTGGACAGATTCGACTCAGTGACATACAGATGTATGCTATCAGATTTGATTGTATTATGAGAACAGTACAGTATTCAGATTTGACATATTCTAGAATCTACAAAAAGGGAGATATCAGATATGATGGCTAGTCACGTAAAAAAAATATATCTTCGAGCTCACAAAGGGAAAGAGAGCTATACTCAGATGTCAATAACAGATATGAGCTTCGGAACACTTCAGATGCTATCAAATAGTTATTTGAGGAGAATCAACGGTCATGATTTAATCGTATAAAATCCAGGAATTAATGAGACAAAATGATAGCTATTTTTGTCAAAGCTGCACAGTACGCAGAGTGATTGATACGATGATTACTCACTTTGGAATATAAGTCAATTTAGCCATGACAAGCGCAGTTTACCTTTTGTATGGCATTAATGGAGCATTAAATGCTTTGATACGATGAAGATATGCAAAGAAGCTTATCTCTACTGGCTACATTTATTGACCGTTGAAGACAAAGAGTATAAATAGCTGAATAATTCAAATGGAGAAGCTCTCGATCATTCTTTACCATTAACGACGCTTTCTCTGCTATCATAACGCTCTTACATACTCACTGGAAACCTTTCATTGAAAAATATTCCAAGTACCAGTATTTAAATCTCAAAGAACACTCAAGTTCAAGCTTTCATAGAATTATTCTTAGAGATATCTTCTGATTTACATTGGTAAACAGTTCTTGTTGATAATAGAACCAGAAGATTTACAGTACTCACTATATCATATTTCTTTGTATCATTCAATTTGAGTCTGTAACAAACGTGCTAAGTGAAGCCGTTCGAGAAAATTATGTTGATTGTTTTCAGCAGTTGTATCTGCGTGTATTGGTGTTTGCTAGGAGTTCACTTGGAGCGAGGCTCAGTGATCGGGTGTCTACAGTGTCTGCATTCATCAAAGTCTTCTAGTGGAACCTTCCTGCAAAGGAAGAAGGGAAGACGTATGATTTGATATCCGAACTTCCAAAAACAAATCTCTGCTCCTTATACTTTACATACTGCATCTATTTACTTATATTGTTCACTGATCAATCGACTTATTTCCTCTCAAGTATTGTTAGTCGAGAAATCAGATTTAAACTGAGATACCTCAGATTTGGTAACTCGGATCTGAGTTAAGCGAGGCGCTTGTAAAATCGTTTTAAAGGTTTAGAAAAATAAAAATCCAAAGGAGTCATTCAACCCCCCCTTCTGAACTCCTATAGCTTTTTTTGATCCATATTGATCCTATCAATTGGTATCAGAGTCTGCGCATCTCAGTTATTGAATAGTTTGTCGTTTACGCTTTATATATTTCAAAATGTCTACCTCTTATAACAAGATTCCCATGTTTTCGAAGGAGGACTATGTTGATTGGAAGATCAGGATGCAAGCGCACTTGGCCGCGCCGACATGTGGTTCGTCATCACTGATGGACCCATGAAGATCATGAAAGCCAATACAGCGATATCAATATCTGATGGACCACCTCAGTGGCTGGAAAAGAACAGACATGAATATACAAACGAGGACAAGAAAAAGACAAATCTGGATAATGTGGCGAAGGATATTCTTTACAAGACGCTGGACAAGAATATGTTCAGCAAAATCAAAACATGTGTCACTGCCAAAGAAATATGGAAGAAACTGATCCAGATCTGCGAGGGAAATGATGAGACCAAGGAGAATAAACAGACTGGCCCAGCAGAAGTATGAATCAATCAAGATGCGAAAGGGCGAAACCATGGCGGAGTTTGATGAGCGCTTCAGTGCTGTGGTGATAGAGTTTACAAGCTTGGGCAAGGAATACAACAACCGAGAGTTGGCACTTAAAGTAATGAGAGCATTGCCCAGGGAGTGGGATGTCAAGACTATGGATATGAGAGAGTCTAAGGACCTAAACAAGTTGGAGCTTCATGATCTGTTTCCGAATCTGAAGGAGTATGAGTTTGAGTTAGAAATCGTATCTGAGGCAGGACCGTCGACATCTCAACCAACAAAAGCTCTGGCAGCAACAACATCTGAACAATGCTCTCCAAGAACTAGCAAGTCTGCCGAACAACTAAGAAACTATGCCATGTCCCTCTTCGTTAAGAAGTTTGGGAAATACCTGAGAAAATTCTATAACCCCTCTTTCTCTCATAATAATGAAAACAAATCTTAAAAGATTTCAAATGACATGAATTGTTATAACTGTGGTCGTCCACGGCACTTTGCAGCAGATTGCAACAGGACAAAGAAGGATGAAAACTAGAAGGATGACAGAACTAAGAAGGATGATAGGAGATCCAATGAAAGAAGGAGAACCAGATCTGACAAGAGGCCAAATCGAAAAAATGATCGTAAAGTCCTTGTTGCAGAGGAGAGCAACAAGAACTGGGCAGATTCAGATTCCGACACCTCATCAAGCATTTCCTCGTCAAGCGATAGTGACTAGGAAGAAGTCCATTTCCTAATGGCCAACCAATCTACGGAAGATGAGGTATTCGATTTCTCAAACATTGGATTCACACGATAGGACCTAATTAACGCACTCAATGAAGTGGTCCATGAGTACAGAAATCTTTCTCAAACATTCGAGGATGTCAAGGCTGAAAACAATGGTTCGAAAAATAGTTAAGAACCAAGCACCGCTCAAATTGAGGAAACTGACAGTTTACAAACCGAGTTAAGTAAGCTGAAGTCTGAGAATGAATCGTTGAGATTAAGATCCTTTGTGCTCGAATCTGAAAACGAAAGGTTAAATTGGTGATGAACTCCTGGACCCAGTCTTCTGTTTCTCTAAGCAAGCTGCATGAAACTCAAAAGCCATTAAATGATAAATCTGGATTAGGTTTCAATGTTGGTGAAAGAAGTCCGGAGAGACCTGTACTCAGTCAAATCTGGTATATGAAAAATTCAAAAAGATGAAATGGGTCAAAGCCAGTGTGATACACTACACTTATGAGTCGATAAAGTATGATGACCAGACCTCTGGGCAACTGAACCAAAAAAGCAAAGCTGGTATCGTATATATCAGACCTGATAATTCTAATCCAAGCTAGTTTAAGAACAGACTTTATAAAGAAAGCGAAAGCTGGCTCTAAGTCGTTTTCTCCTCACCAGCCCAGGTGGAATTCAATGAAGGTAAAATCTGTTTGGAGAAAGGTTCAGCCCCGACGAGATCTGAATTGTACACATACTAAGCCAAAAATCAACATATCTCACCATATTTCTGCACACACCCTTATGGATTTTCATACTGGGAAAACTGTTAAGGTAATTCAAGTATGGGTCCCGAAAGAGGTAATCCGATCTGGACCCAAGTAAATTTGGGTACCAAAATCTATTTTCGTGTTTGCAGGATAATAGGTACAAGGCTGCAGATGAGTCAATCATATGGTACCTGGATAGCGGCTGCACGACACACGACTGGAACCCAAAGATGCTATCAGATGTGACTCCTCACAAAGGAGCGAAAATCATTTTGGTTGATAACTCACATGGTAACACTGTGGGTAAGGGTAAGCTTACCCACGGTAACATTTCAATATTTGATATTTTAGTTGTGGAGAACTTATGCTACAATTTGATTAGTATAAGTCAGCTGTGTGACAAGGGTTACACAGTTAGATTCCAAAAGCACACTTGCACATTTCAGAGTCCAGATGGTCTGACTGTATTGGTAGGCAAAAGATCGGGGAATACCTACATTATCAGTCGGTCAGAGCAAATGGGATCGGAACAGATCTGCCTTGCTGCTGAATCTTCCAAGAGATGGCTGTGGCATCAGCGAATGAACCATCTGAACTTCAAAAAGCTTGCCAAATTGAGTCAGCATGAACTGGTTTCTGGTATGTCCAAAATAAATTTTTCTAAGGACAAGATCTGTGCCACATGTCATCTTGGTAAACAAATCCGTTCTACTTTTAAAAAGAAAGGAGGTAAACATTCTTCCCGAAGCTTAGAGCTTTTACATATGGATCTCTTTGGTCCTATTCCAGTAACGAGCTTAGGGGGAACGAATTACACCCTAGTTGTTGTGGATGATTTTACAAAATTCACTTGGGTGCTGTTTTTAAAATAAAAGTCTGATACCGCTGACCAACTGATTCGACTTTTAAAACGTTTATGAAATGACAGATCTTGTACAATCAACCGGATAAGAAGTGATCGTGCTACCGAGTTTTTAAATAAAAAATTATCTTCTTATCTGCATGACATAGGGATAAAGCATGAGCTTTCTGCAACTAGAACTCCTCAACAGAACGGGCTGGTTGAGAGGAGAAATCGTACATCAAAAGAAGCTTCTAGATCTATGATTGCTTATTCTGGCATTTCTCAAAAATTTTGGGCAGAAGCAGTTAACACAGCTTGCTACACTCAGAACAGATCAATGATTAATAAGTTGCACGACAAAACCCCATATGAGATCTGGAGTGGCAAGAAACATGATATTTCGTATTTCAGGGTGTTTGGGTGCAGATGTTTTATTCATAATAATGGTAAGAAGCACCTAACAGCTTTCGATGCTAAATCTGATGCAGGTATATTTCTAGGATATTCAGCTGTGAGCAAATCCTAAAGGGTTTTCAACAATCGAAGCCTTATAGTTGAAGAATCAGCACACGTCGTCTTTGATGAGACAAGTTTCAAATCCAACTCAGCTGCGAGCCTTAACGATTTGTGCACACGTCTGGAATCATTCAGCCTTCATGAATCAGATAATGAAGTGCCACAACAAAGATACTCAGCTGAGATACAACCAGAGCTGGACACACCGCACAACAACGGTCAAGCAGATCTGACAGGTAATCCAGTAGTCATTGATTTGACTAACGTTGACCAAACGCAGGATCAGATCTCATCAAGCGTGCCAGATGCTGGAGCTGAAGCAACCAATTCTCAAGATGTTGCACAAAAAGATCCCATAGTACATCAATCAACATCTGACGCACAAGATGCGGGCACATCTTATCATATGGAATCTAGCTCAAATCTGGGACAAGGATCTTATCAATTGGTGTCAGACAACCCAGATGCGACCATCCAGCCAAACATAGAAGCTGAAAAGGGAGCAAATCCAATCGGATCTGATATTCTATGGAATAGAAATCATCCACCCGAGCAGGTCATAGGTAACATTCACTCTCCTGTTCGCACACGAGGCCAGCTTATGCATGATCACTTTGATTCAGCATTCATTTCACATATAGAACCAAAAGAAATATAAGATGCCTTACCTGACCCAAGCTGGATAGACGCAATGCAAGAAGAACTTAATCAGTTTAAGAGAAATAATGTATGGCAACTTGTACCTAGACCTTCTAATCATTCAGTAATAGGAACTATATGGGTCTTTAGGAACAAACTGAATGAAGATGGAGTAGTAACAAGGAACAAAGCTAGACTGCTAGCTCAAGGATTTAGGCAAATGGAAGGTATAGATTTTGATGAGACCTTTGCACTAGTATCTAGACTAGAAGCCATTCGCATGTTTCTTGCATATGCTGCATATAAAGACTTCAAGGTCTTTCAAATGGATGTTAAGAGTGCATTACTTAATGGCATCCTATCTGAGGAAGTGTATGTTGCACAACTTCCTGGCTTCGTTGATCATACTTATCCAAATCACGTTTACAAATTGGATAAAGAAATATACGGGTTGAAGCAAGCACCCAGAGCTTGGTATGATACACTGTCTAAGTTTCTAACTGAACATGAATTCACAATAGGCACTGTTGATAAGACACTATTTAAATTTGTCAAATCTGACCACGTACTGTTAGTTCAAATCTATGTTGATGATATTATATTTGGATCAACTAACCCCAAACTATGACATAAGTTCTCTAAGTTGATGCAGGACAAATTCGAGATGAGCATGATGGGAGAGCTTACGTTCTTTCTGGGATTACAAGTGAGACAGCTTGACAATGGGATCTTCAATAATCAAGCAAAATACACGAAAGAACTACTGAAGAAATTTGGCATGGATCTCTTCAATCAAATTGGATAAAGATGAAGCTGAAACTGCCATTGAGGTATCTTTATATCGCGGTCTTATAGGCTCCCTGCTTTACTTAATAGCTAGCAGACCAGACCTTATGTTTGCTGTCTATATGTGTGCTAGATTCCAAGTGGAGCCAAAACAATCACATTATATTGAAGTGAAAATAATCTTAAAATATTTAAAAGGAACTTACAATGTGGGTCTTTGGTATCCCAAAGACTCCAGCTTTCAACTAATCGGTTACAGTGATGCAGACTACGCTGGATGTAGAGATGATTGTCGAAGCACAAGCGGTACTTGTCAATTATTAGGATATTGATTGTTTTCCTAGTTCAGTAAGAAGCAGACCTCTATTGCGACATCCACATCTGAAGCAGTACTTAGCAGCTGGAAGCTGTTGTGCTCAGATTCTATGGATTCAACACCAGCTGAAGGACTACGGCATTGATGCTTCTGAAGCGCCTATTCTTTGTGACAACACCAGTGCTATCGCAATCACTCAAAACCCTGTGTTGCATTCTAGAACAAAGCATATCAACATCAGGCATCACTTCATAAGAGATCATGTTCTCAAGAAGGACGTCCGACTGGAGTATGTGTCGACTGACCAGCAAGTAGCTGACATCTTCACAAAGCCTCTACCAGACGCTAAGTTTTAGTATTTCAGAAACATTCTTGGTCTCTTAGAATTGCGTTGATTTGCCTATGTGCTAACATTGCAGGTTGAACAGCTATCGTGTTTTTCAGATCCGAGTATACTGTTAAGGGGGAACTTTGTGGACTTTCAGATCTGGTAAAATTTCAGACTTGGGAGGTCCTCAGCTTTAGGGGGAACAAGAGATCTGAATTAATAAGTGCTGAGTCAGCTGAATATGTGAGATCTGGATACACTCAAATGTCATATATACACAGTTGATACTTATCTGGAATCAGATCTGACAATACCCCTGCTGATACATCAAAACATATTCTATGGTTGTGACGTGTCACGTATTTGGCGCTAGTTTTTACTTTTTGACCCTCGCGGTTAAAATTCGAAATCAATTCAAAATATTTTCAAAATCTTGACCGCACCATCGGATGGTTGACACGTGTTGTCATCATACGGAACGTCACATCCACACTCTCACCGTTTCACATTCCCTGTTTACATTACGCCGTTTCCTTTCTCATTAATCTTACCTTACGCATATTACTTTCAAGCTTTCGTGCATTCATGCTCGCTAGTGTTTTCTGTTTGCAGAATATCTCTCTTTCAGGCTCTTTCTCGTTCGATCTACTATCTGCAATGGCATCTTCCTTCATCTCCAATGCCCTTCAAGTCAACTCTAACTCTATCTTTGATATCTCGGATAACGACGGAATGGTTCATCTTCTTCTCCGGGAAAAGAAGTTCACGACCCGTGGGCCTTCTACCTCCACGCGGCATTGCTCCGTCAGGCTTTCGCCCATTGCGGAAAATTCCCCACTGCTGCCTCCCGTAGGAGTCTGGGCCGTGTCTCAGTCCCAGTGTGGCTGATCATCCTCTCGGACCAGCTACTGATCATCGCCTTGGTAAGCTATTGCCTCACCACGGAACGTCACATCCACACTCTCACCGTTTCACATTCCCTGTTTACATTACGCCGTTTCCTTTCTCATTAATCTTACCTTACGCATATTACTTTCAAGCTTTCGTGCATTCATGCTCGCTAGTGTTTTCTGTTTGCAGAATATCTCTCTTTCAGGCTCTTTCTCGTTCGATCTACTATCTGCAATGGCATCTTCCTTCATCTCCAATGCCCTTCAAGTCAACTCTAACTCTATCTTTGATATCTCGGATAACGACGGAATGGTTCAGATGTTCAGAGCTCTGGAATCAACTGGGCTCCGTGGCTTTCTAGGATGTCCGTCAGTACTCTACGAAAAGGTGGGACAGTTTTTTGATACTTCTCTTGTGAAGAATGGTGAGATTCTCTGTTCCATTCACGGGAAGTTTGTTGCAATCACTGAGGACAGGTTTGCAGGAGTTTTTGAACTCCCTACTGAATGGTTGATTGATCTCTCTGAAGTTCCGCAAAATTTGGTGTTCGATGCTAGGAGCATCTTCTCAAAGTTTGGTGAGCCGGTTCAGTTCTCTTGCAAGAAAAGATTGATGAAATATGAGTTCCGTTTATTGAATGATATTCTGGCGAAGTCAGTAACTGTGAAAGCTGGTTCATTTCATGCCATCACTCAAGAATGTTCTCTGATGATGACGGCGATTCATTTTGGTGTCAAGGTAAACTAGAGTAAACAGATTTTTGAGATTCTTAAGGAGATGGCTGATAAATCCACTAAAAGAGCCAAAGGGTTTGCGGCTCAGATTTGTGTTTTGTTGAAAGGCGACCCAGCGGTGACCTTGGGAGAGGCGAAGACCTTCCCTCCATTGAAAATTCTTTCTGCCAAGACAATGAATACATATGTCGCCACGAACAAAACCATTGATGCTCGTGGTGAATCTGATGAGCCAGAAGTGGCTAAAGTAGCGATTGTGAAGAAGAAATCTATGTCCAAGAAGAAATCTGCCTCAACTGCTGGCAAGGACACAGATGAGGTGCAGGTGGAAATAGTTGCTGAGAAGGTTGTGTCAAAGAAACGACCAGCTACTGCATCTGACGCACCAGTTGTGAAGAAGAAAAAGACAACAACTGGGAAAACTGCTACTGCGGAGAAGGATCTGACGCTTGTGGTTGTTGCAAAAGAATCCGTACCAATCCAGATTGTTGAACCTATCTCAGCTGTGCCAGCTGAGCGTCCTCATGCTCAGAAGCGAAAAGCACCGAAGAGAAATCTGAGGTTGCCAGCTGGTTCTGATAATGAAATTGTTGGGAAGGAGCCTGTTATGGTCAAATAGAAGGGAACGAGATGTTGATGACGTCGATAATATTATTGAACAGGTGATTGCTGAAACCGCACAGATGGAGACAGATGTGGGGATACCAGATGTAACAGATTTTGAGGCATCAACGACAAGATCTGATGATATAGAAGTTGAGGACATTGAGCGCTCGATTGATGACAATGATGAGGATGATAATCTTGATGAAGCTGAAAATGAAATTGCAAGGAAAATGGCATCTCTTACTGCACCGAAACAATTTCTTAAATAGCCTTTGAAATCTGGGGAGGATGACGACATTTCTGGGTTTAAGCAGTCAAATCAGGTAATTGCAACGGAAGAGGAGGTAGCAACTACTGATGAGGATTCAATGTCTATTGAGTATCTCTTGCAACAGATTCTGGCTGGTGTGATGATGACATCTGTCATTGCTGCAGAACCAACAAGGATCAAATTCGGACTTGGGATTCAGATTCCGGGAGTCAACGAAGAAGATCAGTACAAGGCTAGTCTTCTGCAGATTGCTGCTACTGAAAAGGGGAAGGATCCTCTTGTGGTAGATACTATTCAAGGGCATCCGGCCCGTGAAATATTCTCTTTAATCTGTGTCGATATAGGATTTCTTGTCCAGTTGAGAGAGCAGGTGATCGAAGAAGTGGCTAATTTCTTTAACTCTTTTAGTCTTCACAAACTCGCAGCATTGGGATCCCTTGAGTCCATTGCTGCTAAAGAGGAGAGAGTCCTGACTTGGGTAGAGACAGATTCAGTTTAGATAGCCCTTCAGCGGCGGGTATATATTATTTCCAAGTATAGGGAGTTACTACTCCGGAAGTTTTTAGAGGCCAGAAGGCATAATTTTGTATCCGGTACGCCCACTACAGCAATTGACCTCAAAGTCTTGGAACTGCTAACTGCTGCTCATCATTTTGCATTAAAAGTTTTGCTGAGGAAAATGAAGGAGCATAAGCTGGAGTGGACACGGCCGTCCAATACACATCTGTTTGAGGGAGCCACTATTAACCGAGGATTCTTTATTCTCAGAAACCATCGAACTATCTTCTCTACTTGCTGGATTCGGGCAATTATATTGGTTGACGGCTCTTGGCTGATCGATGAAGGGGTTGATTATTGAGACCCATTATGAGGCCAGTTGATTCTCGCAAATGGGAACTGCTGCCTCAAAGGCCTTACATTGATGACCTTGATCCTCTTTGCGCCTTTATTGAGCCTGTACAAGTTATTGATTCCAGATCACCCTTCTCCAAGATTGTTCGCGATCATTGGGCTGAGGTTTGGTGGCCGTTGTAGAGTTTTCTTTAATTGGATGTTTGCGTCCCGTTGGTGCAGTAAATCATTGCAGAGACATTGTCGATCCCTTTGTAGATATAGAGGAGGTCCCCACAGGATTTTGACGTGTATTTCAGAGTGGTATAGATATCAACAGTTTTGTTGAATTTTTGAATAACTTTGTTGTACAGCCTGAGGTACAGGTTCTGCCAGAAGTCGAGTCAAATTCTTTAGATGGTTCAACCGTTTATCGTTCTCCCTCTCCAAGGTCTGAACTATCGATTTTTTCTCAAGATACAGATCCCGTTGTATAGACAGATACTGAGTTAATTTCTACAGAACCTAGTGTACAAATAGCACCATGTCACGGACTTAGCCCTCCTAAGATCTCATGCGGCCTTCGCTCCTCGACTCCGCCCCTACGTTGTACTAGCAAAGCAACTGTGCACACAAATTTCTGGTGCGTGACAACCAGCTGTAAATATTGAATCAAATCCTACAGATACTGTTAGCCTTTCTCAGCAAAATCCAGATATAGCCTTGCCTTCTCCAAGTCAGAGTCCCTCTACTGATTCTTCTATGCACTTTAATACAGACGACATTCCTCTAGGTGCCGAAACAGCTGTTGAACAGATTCTCATGCCTACTACTGTTGCTCCTGCTACAGATCTCACCGAACAGTTTGCTCAGCTACGGGCTTCTATTTCTCAGCTGTCCATTAAGTAGATGCGGACTCAAAGCAGCATTGGCAATCTCCAGAACCATCACTTATCAAAAATCAATGATCTTGAGAAAGCCTCTGCCGAAGCTCGTACTCAGCAAGACCAAGACCTTTGAGGTCTCTTTAAAAGAGTCCGTCAGGATGTCCAGATTCAGAAAACTGCCTTATCTTTTGAAGTGCAAGAGTTTAAGAAAGGCGTTCGAGGTCAAAGTGGCATCTTCACGATGGAATTGGCTGATATTCGTAAGGAGGTCAGAGAAAAATCTAAGGAATTCGACGATAAACTGGCTGATATTCGCAATGATTTTCTTGAATTCCATGTGGAAATACAGGAACAATTCGCTACCCTTCGTGATAACCTTGCTGAACTCATAGCCTTTGTCACTAAGGGCCATGAAGACAAAAAGGGGGAAGTGTGTAGCAGTCATGGCCGAGGTCAGCCTCCTCCTGAAGATAGAAGCAAACCTGGATCTGGAGATGGTGGTAGTAGTGGTAGCAGAAGTGAGCCTTCACGAAAAATAGGAAGCAGTGGTTCTAAACAAAGAGGTTGGAGATATTGGATTTATTGATAGATCTGGATCTGGATAATTGCAAGTTTTTGGGTTTTTTTTCTTCAGTTTTTTGTACAAATCTTTTGTACAGTGCTTCATATTAAATATATAGCAGACTTGGAGCAAATTATCTTTGTTTCTTTTAAGTCAAAGGCTAGTCACGTAAAAAAAAAATATATCTTCGAGCTATTCACAAAGGCAAAGAGAGCTATACTCGGATGCAAATAACAGATATGAGCTTCGGAACACTTCAGATGCTATCAAATAGTTATTTGCGGAGAATCAACGGTCATGATTTAATCGTATAAAAGCGTGGAAGTAAGGAGACAAAATCAGAGCTATTTTGGGCAAAGTTGCACAGTACGCAGAGTGATTGATACGATGATTACTCACATTCGAATAAGAGTCAATTCAGCCCTGACAAGCGCAGTTTACCTTTTGTATGGCATTAATGGAGCATTAAATGCTTTGATACGATGAAGATATTCAAAGGAGCTTATCTCTACTGGATACATTTATTGACCGTTTAAGACAAAGAGTATAAATAGCTGAAGAATTCAAATGGAGAAGCTCTCAGTCATTATCTACCATTAACGATGCTTTCTCTGCTATCATAACGCTCTTACATACTCACTGGAAACCTTTCATCGAAAAATATTCCAAGTCCCAGTATTTAAATCTCGAAGAACACTCAAGTTCAATCTTTCATAGATCTATTCTTCGAGATTTCATCTGGTTTACATTTGTAAACAGGTTTTGTTGATAATAGAACCAGAAAATTTACAGTATTCACTATATCGTATTTTTTTGTATCATTCAATTTGAGTCTGTAACAAACGTGCTAAGTGAATCCGTTTGAGAAAATTACGTTGATTGTTTTTAGCAGTTGTATCTGCGTGTATTGGTGTTTTCTAGGAGTTCACTTGGAGCGAGCCTTAGTGATCTGGTGTCTACAGTGTCTGCATTCATCAATGTCTTATAGTGGAACCTTCCTGCAAAGGAAGAAGGGGAGACGTAGGATTTGATATCCGAACTTACAGAAACAAATATCTGCTCCTTATACGTTTACTTACTTCATCTATTTACTTATATTGTTCACTGATCAATCGACTTATTTTCGCACAATTATTGGTAGTCGAGAAATCAGATTTAAACTGAGATACCTCAGATCTGGTAACTCGGATCTGAGTTAAACGAGACGCTTGTAAAATCGTTTTAAAGGTTTCAAAAAATAAAATCCAAAGGAGTTCATTCAACCCCCCCCCCTTTTGAACTCCTAGGGCTGTTTTCGATCCATATTGATCCTATCACGATCTCTGAAGTTTGCATACTTTATGCTCACTTCCTACGGACGTGAAACCCTCAGGCTGCGTCATATAGATTTCTTCCTTAATATTTCCATTAAAGAACGTAGTCTTCAAATCATTTGCCATAACTCATAGTCGTATCCTGCGACTACGGCTCGCAGGATTCTAATCGACTTGAACATTTCAACTGGTGAAAAACTTCATCATAGTTAACACCTTGCCTTTGAGTGCAACCTTTTGCAACCATCGCGCCTTGTAGGTCAATACTTTACCATGATTCCCAAGTTTTCTCTTACATACCCATTTGCACCCAATGGGAACTATTCCTTCTGGATGATTTACAAGAGTCCAAACTTGGTTCGAATGCATTGAGTCAACCTCAGATTGCATCTCTTCAAGCCACAAATTAGAATCAGCTTTGAAAATCACCTCCTTGAAGGTTCTTGGATCACATCGGGCATTTTGATCACTTTGATCCTCTTCAAGAATAAAACCATATATAACAGGAGTCCTAGGAACCATTTCTGACCTCCTAGATGTGTCCATATAAATGATTGGTTCTTGATGTTGGCGCAACTACGGATCCAGATCCCGCTCCCGGGGTGCAGCGAAAGTTTAAAATTTTGAACAGCCTGGGAACAGTCAATACACTAAAAAGAATCTAATCATACATAGGATGTTTAGGGAGTTACCTCGCTGGCGACTAGGCGCATGGCTTCGACTATTCCACAAATGGGAGATAGCACTTCAATGGTTGAACAGCTCCGGCTATCCAATCCGGTCCATGACCAGAATCTCAATTCCTTCACTGGTTTGCACTAGAAAACCAGCGAAAGTTCTATGAACGGAATATCCTTGTCGAGACGGTCGGAAAAAATTCCAACGACGGTGGTGGCGTTGGCGTCGGGGGGCGTTAGTGGCGAGGAAAGGAGGCGAGGAGGATAAATGGAAAGACAAATAACTGAAGGGGAGAGTTATCAACCGAGCTTGGAGAGTTAAATGTCAATACAACTTTTGGTGCGAAGAAATGAATACCCCAAGACCCCAATTTATAGATTTTCCATGGGCTTATATCAGGTTAGTAGGCCTGAGTCGGGCCCAGGTCAAGGGAACATTGGTTTCAAGTCCATCGTTGTGGCTTCATCATAATCCCGATCAAAAATCAGATCGGACCAATGTACACATTTTACAAAACTGAAAATTATGATGTGAAAACAATTTTTCAGACCACCTAATCCAAAATAGCAGTTAGGCCCTTATCTGCTTTAAGGATAGTCATACTAGTGCAAACAAATTTAAGGAAAACACATTTCCATACCCAGCTAAATTTAGGAAGTCACACTTCCATCTTTCCTCATACTATACTCAACAAATTGAGAATTATTTCCGTACGGGAATTGAGAAACCAATACTTTGACCCTCAAGGGTTCAGGGATACAGCACCATGGGCTCACAACTTTTTGTGATTCCAAAAACACATTTTCGTACTTACCCATCGATCATGGTAAATCTTCTAGCAACATCGCCCCATGATCCCTTAGATATCATTGATAGTGCCTGCAAGAACCAGTCTGTGAGCACCCGAACCCACGGGGTCATGAGATTTGAGGCAAATTAAAATTTTAAAATAAAAATAAGGGCTAAATGACAATTTTTTATAAGCTGTATTTCTTATAACTTAGAAAAATTATGGAACACAAACACAAAGCTGACACATAAACACTCCCGGCGCCAAGTACTGGAAATTTGCGAGATTTCGTATATATAAACAGCAATTGCGATATTACAACATCAAAAATTCTATATGAATTTACTACTGTTGCAACTGATCTAATACAGATGTCTAAGATAAAAGACAACAGCTAAGACACAGGAAAACGCTGTCCATAGATAAACACTTCACCACCGAGCTGTCTCAGCTTACACCTTTCACTTGACCCTTAAATGTCTCGCCTGTACCATTTTAAAAGCTAATGAGCCTAGGGACTCAGCATGTAAAATCTGGATAATAGCAAAATCATTTAATGCAGGCAGACATCTGAACATATTCATAACTGAGTTAAAGGAACTTCATTTAAACATAAACATTCTTAAACTTTCTTTCTTGAACTTTCTTTCATAACTTTCGTAAGATTGGATGTGGGGATAATAGCCCAGATCCCTTCGTTTAAATTCTTTAAACTTTCTGATTTATGGCTTAGAATCTCTCCTTAGGTCCATTGTGCACTTGATCAAATGACTACTGATAGCATATAGGTCAATATGAAGGGGTATACAGATCCGTCAATCCGTAATCCTAATACTTCCTATTTGAAGGGGCACACTGGTTCGTCAGCCAGGAACTCACCCTCCCATATGACCGTCTGTTATCTATGCCATAAATCTTTAAAATAAACTTTCGTTCCTTTAAACTCCTTTATTTCTAAATCTTCTTTAAAATCAGCTTTTGAATTCTCACTGGGTTTGCTTATTTTAGGACTTTGCTTCCCATTTTAAAACTTACTGAAATATCAGATTTGACTATTAGAAAGTAATCGCTGAAATAGAAACAGCTTCCTCTAAAAGAAACAGTACTGGAAAGCAAAACAGATTTCGACTGTGGAAACAGATCTTACTCTCGAAATAGTATAATCTAACTTCGTTACAGATGTCGCTGGTCAACTCAAATGTCAACGCGGGAACAGTTCTTGGAAAAGAAGCAGATGTATCCAGCAGAATTGTGTTTAGAAATAAAACAGCTGCGACTAGGTCAACTCAGCAGTCAACGAAATTCGTAAGCGACTCAGCAGTGAAGTATTTAATACTGTGAAATCTGACCAAAATCTGATGGTAGCGAAACACGAAAGATGAATATAATACTGCTGATTTAAACATGAGATTTAATCGCTAGAATATGAAACAAAATCTGACTAAGAACTTGGTGCTGCAACATCACGAACGACATCTACGATACTAGTTCTGCCTATCAAACCAGACTTAGCTTCTGATTCAACTAGCATCTCCGATTACATAGAGTCAAATTCAGACGTTACCATTTACCAGAAAGAAGATAAATTCATGAATATACGTGACTCAAATCTGAACTCCTCAGTATCTTTAAACATCTTTTTTTAAAACATACTGGAAAAGTTGGAAGCAGAAAACATAAATTTTTGAACCCAATCTTTCTTTCTTAAAAATTCATAAATCTTCTTTGAACATGACTTAAACATAACTTTTACATACAGGCAAGCATATCCATAAAATGAAAATCAATATATTCTTCAAATGGTGTAGCAAAGTATCAGCTTTTACTTGTCTTAGAACGGGAGCTTTGCAACAGCAGCTGGTTTCCTGCAGCGTTCCTCCTCAAGCAACAACACAAGCTCTTTTGAAATATTTTGAGAGAACACAAAAGAGTTTGCTTCCTGTAAATGAAATGAATCTTTTCCTTTGAAAACAGGTATTTGTATGGGAGGGATTAGTGGCAAAGGTGGTGTAGTCATCAAGCATGACACACCTTAAAGTTATGAAATTTTAATAAAATTTCCCTCTCCATTTTTAATTTTCAAATATACCAAACCCTTTTTAAAAGAAATCATTTTGTCCTCCTAAGATCATTTAAACAGATTTCTAAAATCTGCTCGTGCATTGCGCTTGGAGTGACATCTGCTGGAACTTGCTGTGTTGTACCTCATTCTGAAATCAATAAAACAGCTTACGCTAACATTTTAAATTGTCATTTTGACCTTGAAATAATTAAAATGCATATATGTGATCCTATGGATTTTGGGGTGTTACAACTCTACCCTCCTTATTGAAATTTCATCCTCAAAATTTTACATACCAAAAAGATACGGGTAAAGGTTAATCATATCAGCTTCTGTCTCCCATGTAGCTTCTCGCTCAGATTGGTTAGACCATTGTATCTTAACCATAGGAATACTACGGTTTCTTAGCTTTCTAACTTCTCGAAGAAGAATTTTCTTTGGTCTCTCTTCATAACTTAAATCTGGTGCTAACTGGATTGGTTCATGGCTTAGCACATGCCAAGGGTTAGGAATATACATCCTCAAAGCTGAAACATGAAAAACGCTATGCACTGCTGATAGCTGCGGGGACAGTGCTACCGATAAGCTAGCGTTCCTATAGATTGGTTAGACCATTGTATCTTAACCATAGGAATACTACGGTTTCTTAGCTTTCTAACTTCTCGAAGAAGAATTTTCTTTGGTCTCTCTTCATAACTTAAATCTGGTGCTAACTGGATTGGTTCATGGCTTAGCACATGCCAAGGGTTAGGAATATACATCCTCAAAGCTGAAACATGAAAAACGCTATGCACTGCTGATAGCTGCGGGGACAGTGCTACCGATAAGCTAGCGTTCCTATTCTTTCTGATGGTCCCAAAAATAGGATCAAAAAAAGTACAGGAGATCAGAAGGGGGGGTTGAATGAACTCAATTTTTCTATTTCAAATTCTTTTCAAAACGTTTTACACGTGCTGCTTAACTCAAGTCCGAGTTACCAAACTTGAGGTATCTCAGTTAAGTGCAAATCTCTCGGCTGACTAAAAAGTGCGGAAAGAAGCCGATTAATTTGTGAACAGTGAATAGTAAATAAGTGCGTAAATGTAAAGAGATAAAGGGACATAGTTTGTTTCTGGATGTTCGGATATAAATATCCTACGTCTCCCCTTCTTCCTTTTTCAGTAAGGATACACTAGAAGATTTGATGTACACAGTCCTTCTGCAGACACCCAGTCACCGAGCCTCGCTCAAGGTGAACTCCTAGCAACTTCACAAACTTCCACGCAGACGCAGCTGCTGGTTTACAACACTTTGAAATATATCAAACGGCTTTTTAAGAGCACGTTTGTTACAGACTCAATAATGATATAACAATGAATACACGTATATGAGACTGTAAGATCCTCTGGTTTCTAAACAAAGAAACACGATTCAACACTATGAACCAGAGGATGACTTGAAAGTATATCAATGAATAACAATGGTTGTGTTCTTCAAGTATTTGAGCTTCGTGAGAATAACTTCAGTATGTGATGAAAGCTCAGAAAGTATTTTGACAGCGTAACAGAAATGGTAATAGCGAGTCTTTTTCTTCGATTCAAAACTGCTGTTATATAGTCTTCGCTCAACGGTCATTTGAATTGCTAAGGAAATAAAATCCTTTTTGAAATTCTGATAATCTATAACCGTATACTCTACTCCACTACAAGGTAAATTTCACACTGTCAGAGCTTAATTTTTTGATTTCCATATCTGTGCAATAGCCGTGTAACAACCTCTGCAAATATGTACTATTTACCAAAAATAGTACCGACGTTGTCTCCTAAATTTCAGTCAATTGTACGATTCTACTGATCTTTTCCATATTGAGTAATCAATCGTATTTGAATTGCTTTTATGCTTGCGCCTGAAATTCTTTATCTTAACCAGCTCCAACTTCCTTCGTCGTTCATAATGTGCGACTGGAAAAAGTGTTCAAGTATATGCACCGACCGGTTTCCTTATCAAGTCCAACGACTGGTTAGTTCAAACGCCGTCGTTTTAACTTAGCCAAACGACATCGTTTGCTATACATCTTCGACTGGTCAAATAACACTGTAGCTCTCGTCTGGATCAAACTACTGTAGCTCTCGATTGGTTTCAAAAACCATCGATTGATTCCAATACGCTGTCGTTCCAACTTATTTAAACGCTACCGTTTTGCACACGCTAACATTCGAATACTTGCGTCTGATTCAAGAACACTGTATCCTGCGTCTGGTTATAAAAACACTGTAACCAACGTCTGATAGTTCAACATTACTGTAGCTTGCAACTGATTCGATACCAACAATTGGTTTACTGTAGCTTGCGAGTGATTCGATAACAAAAATTGATTCACTGTAGCTCTCATCTGGATTACTGTAGCTAGCGTCTGGATAACCCAATAAATGAAATCCAACTACCGGAACCCTGTAAAATCATCGTCTGAGTAAACCTCGTCTGGATACACAACTACTATTAACAACGACTGACTATCCAGATTTAACTTAACTTTGTTATCACCAAAAATAAAAATTTTATCCTAACAATTTCCCCCTTTTTGGTGATGACGAAACTTAGCAGCCGAGATAAATGAATAGGAAAAAATAAATTGTGCAACGACTGCTGAAATTCAAGAATTTCATTAACTCATAAGAAGTACAAAAAGATTTGTACAACTGAATCTAATATCTCTTCCTCTTAAAAGATCCACTCCTACTCTTACTCCTCCTTTCCCTCTCTATTTCTCTATCTTCACGCATCATTCTCTCCAGAATTTGTCTATTCGCTGCGTCGACGTCTGCCTGTGTAATCTCTGTTGTTCTCACAGCATACCACTACAACCTGCATTGCCACTGTCTCTGATTTGAACGGCATGTGGTGGTTGAGGTCCTCGGCTGCTCTCTCCTTCCCCCTTTTTGGCATTACCGCCCCTGTTAATATAATCAACAAGTTGGCCCAACTGGTCGGTAAGAATAATATGATTGTCTTGCGCCTGACTTTGAAACTCCAAAAGTAGGTGGTAGATAGCTTCCTTGGTAGCCTCAACATCCTTCTTAACATCATCCAAACGGGAAGACAAAATATCCACCTTAGCATTCATCGCTTTCACTTCCCTTCGTATGTCAACTGTATCAAGAGCAGAAGCACCAACTTGAATGCTAACCTTCTGCTGATATGATTTAAGGTCCATCAACAGGAGGTTCTTGTGATCTCGCATATCATGTCGAACATTATTGAATAGAACACTGTAAGTCCTATCGTGGGCATCAAATATGTCGGAAAGCGTCCGCTCGAGATTATTGATGTGCAGGGAAAGTGTTTCTCTGATTTTCTTCACATCATCCTTATGCTCGAGTAGCTCAAATTGTATAAGGTCAACAGAAGCACGCAACTGAGCCAGAACATTTTGGACATCTGCAGAGATAGTTGGAGGAGAATGTGAAGTAGCAGCAGTAGTGTCATGATCAACAAAATCCATTGAAATGTCGTCTGAAGTAGAATCAGAAGAAGAATGTTCATCTATCAACTGTACAATCGGAGCAACTGAAACTGTATTCTGTGCAATCTGTACACTCCTGAAAACTTTTCTATCCATCGCAATAGAAGAGAGAAAATCTGTAATATCTGCTGTAGGCAACCAACTGAACAAACTGTACTGAATATAAACTGTACAAAACTGAGAGAAATGAAGAGCAAACACTGTTGGCTGTCGATAAGCAAAACTCGAATCTGGTTCAACAATAGCTAAGGCTCTGCAATTGAGTGAACCAACGGTTAGTAATCTCCTAGAAGCACAAAATTTAACAGCCTCCAGACAATCATCAGCCCATCTTTTCCTCAAAAGCCTGAAGGGTTCACTCAGAACTGGGAAGAAGTCCACAGAAGAGCACTGTCGAGATACTTCAGTACATACAACCGGCCGTGGGATCTTCACCCATTGATCACAAAAAGGCTCAACAACCCACACCCCATCAACACGAATCATTGTTCTAAGCTAGAACGTAGACGGAGTGTTGGTGTTGGTTCTGGCAATGATTGCACCACGATCACGGGGGCTCCCTTCAACAATTTTAGAGCAACACGTCCTTGTCCATTTAAAACCGTGTGCTAAAGCCTGCTCCCGCAATTCTTCCAAAACAAACAAGTGAAGATCGAAAAGCATATCTATCACTTTCAATCAATAGCCGAAGATCCTTTGCCAGGCACAAAATTGTTATTCCACGATTCTAAAAACTTTCGCACCAAAAATTCTTGATACTTTAGCAAAATGTACCTCTTTCTATTGAGGGCTACGTGAGTGGTCTCGGTCTCTCCCCAACACAAAACTTGTTCTTCTTTCTTGGACAACTCTTCTATATTAATGTTTGCCAGCTTCTTAAAACTGAAAGAATGAAATAATTGGTCAACGGAATCTATGACCTGAGCTCTCAAATGTACAAGCAGATCAATGTCTGCACAAATCAAAGAATAATGTTCCATGGCTGGGTTGCCCTTCATAGGGTCTTTCTCCACAAGAATGGCCTTCCCTTTATTGTCAACAGGGATTTTAGGACGACTGGCCAGATACTGAGTCTTCTCATCAACACCTGGGATCTTGATCTCTTTGCCCATTGTCATCTTAGTAATTTCTATGCCAACAGAAGGCAATGGAACTTCGACTGAATTGTCATAATAATATCTTCCAGCGACATCTTCTCATCGGCATCAATAAATTCATCAACTTGCATATCCACCCCTTGTTCACCATCACTCATCTCCAAATCTTCTTCAACTGCCCTCTCATTCTCAATCTACTCATCCGTGTCACTAGAAGTGACAACTTGTCTCTCAGCATCCCATTTTGCAATAAGATCATCATAGGGAAGATCAAACCAGTGTCTTTCTTCAGTAGGTCCTTGAGTTTCCTTAGCATCAACCACTGTCTCTTCAACCACGGTACCCTGGGGCTATTCCCCATCATCTGTTCGAAAAACAACATCCAGTTGATTAAGCACCTTTTTAATGACTGCGTCTGGATCATCAGTCGCAGGAGCAACAACTGGTACAACGACTGGTTGTTCCACAGACTCAGGAACTGGTTCTTGCACACCAGTCGTAGTCTCTTTGACTGGATGTTCAGCAGTAGATCTACCAGCCACTGGCTCATCAACTCCAAGATCATCCTCCAAAATCAACCTCCGCTTCCTGTTTTGTGATGGTACAACGACTGGTTGTTCCACAGACTCAGGAACTGGTTCTTGCACACCAGTCGTAGTCTCTTTGACTGGATGTTCAGCAGTAGATCTACCAGCCACTGGCTCATCAACTCCAAGATCATCCTCCAAAATCAACCTCCGCTTCCTGTTTTGTGATTTGCGTTTGGGCACAGGGGGTTGTTCAACTGGTGCATCTGCAGCAGCTTCAACAATTTGCAGTGGCACCATTTCTTGTGCAATTACCAAAGGTTTACCCTTGGTGGTTCGTTTCTTTTTCACAACGGGGGCAGCTTCAATATCAACCGCTGGCCTCTTGTGAGACACAGCCCTCTTAACAGGGATCTTATTGACCCTTGGGGCATCAGTATCAGCTTCTCCACCAACCTTGTCATTTACAGCAACATACCGATGAATAGTTTTCTCTGTTAACACCCGTGAGGCAGGAAATACTCGAGATTCTACCAACACCAATCTTGGAACAGTTTTCAAAATTTCACAGATTTGGATTGCAAAACCCTTTGCTTGTATAGAGCCAGGAGTCACCATCTCCTTAAGAACATTGAACAACAAATTGCTCCAATTCACTTTTACGTCACAGGTGATTGCAGGCATCAACATGAATCTATCACGAGTCACGGCATCGAATGACCCAGCTTTGACATAAATTGTTTTTGCCAGAGTATCATGCAGTAGGCGATATTGAATCTTTAACTCCTTTTTCAAACAAGAAATACTTACTTGCTCCTTTGAGTCGGAAAACAAACTCCGTGCATCAAATACAAGATTCATAGGAACATCAGACAAATCCGTTAAACCCTCAGTCGGTAAATCGAACGCCGTCGCAAACAAACTATCAGAAATCTCAATAGTTGTGCCCCTGATGGTGCTGACCACCATTCCGTCTTCTCTAACTGAACCATTTGTGAAGAACTCTGTCAGTGCAGCCTCATAGAACACGGCGGGGCAACCCAGAAACTCTTTTAACCCCGTCTCTATAAGCGACTCAAACATCTGTACGAGAGCAGCGTCGTCCATCCCAAACACGGAATCGAAGTAGACATGGTGGCTGCTACTGATTAAAGAGGATGCCATTGCTGATTCTGATTCAGAGCGAAAAGACCTGCGAAATAGGATTTTTGCAAAGAAAAACACACGAAGAAGGCAAGAGAGCAATAGTACGATAACAATGTTGGCAAGGTAAAAGACAATGAACAATGTACGCCGTAATATATATGGAATATGAAAGGGTAAGAATTGGGAACGGTGTAGATGTGACTTTTGGAATGATGACAAAAACACGTGTCAATCATCCAGCAACGCGTACTATTTTTGAAAATAATTTAATAAGATATTTTCAATATTTTAATCGAACAAAATATTTTCAAAAGATATTTGTAAGAGAAATATTTTAATCGTACAGAAAACGCGCGCCAAAAATATTAAATCACAACTGCTGCGTCTGGTTTTACAACCTCGCAGCTGGTTTCTAATGTATCGCTAGGTAGACAAGATCTGGTCACAAATAAGTATCGACTGTATGTATGTAATATCTGAGTGTATCCAGACGTAGCATATTCAGACGACATCACACTTAACAATCCAGATCTTGGTTCCCCCTGCGACTGGTACTTGCCGTGACTGGTATATTCCCAACACAACATGCTTCCCTCGACTGGTTGTCTACTGTTCCCCCTGAACACATGACTTGCAAATGAGTGAAGCGATGGCTAACAACCTGCAAATGTTAGTGCCCAGACAATCAAGGCAATTCAAGGAGACCTAAAATATTTCTAAAATAAGAGAACTTAGCGTCTGGTAGAGGTTTGGTGAAGATGTCAGCAACTTGTTGCTCCGTAGACACATACTCCAACCGGAC
>KQ992544.1:86537-99251 GCA_001598015.1 Dorcoceras hygrometricum | reverse complement strand
ACTGAGGAAATACCACATAATCCGGGATATTGTGGCTAGAGGTGACATAGCAGTTGAGAGAGTCGCCTCTGCGGACAACGTTGCTGATCCACTTACAAAGCCCTTGCCAGGACCCTTGTTTGAAAAACATCGCGAAACAATGGGACTGCGTCTGATGAGTAGTTGGCTTTAGGGCAAGTGGGAGATTGTTAGAGTAGATGTCCAACTAGCCAACTTGTGGCGTGTGAGTTTATAGACTCTTGTATATGACAATCTTTATATATGATATTCGCATTTATTATATGGCATTCTTTACTTTCATTGTGTGTATGATGATTTACAATTGCGTTGAGTAAAGACCTAGAATACACTAAGGTGTATGTTAGATGTGATAGTGGGTATGACGGCTATCATGAAACACATCTAATAGTCACTGTGTATTCTGAACATGTTCCTAGTCGATTGGGCCGTCAAAATGAGGATAAGGCCGCCCGAGTTCGAGACTAGTATCTGCGATGCGAAGTACCATGTTTCATTGGTAGGGAAGATGTTCTGAGCATGCAGATAGATAGTGACCTGGTGATCTATCGAACTACCCTCCTTCGGACTTTCCAAGTGGTTACCATTTGTCGAGTGGATAAGTCCGAGGTCTTGGTTGTACTGATTAGTCCTCACGACTCAAAACGTCATTGAGACTGTACATGATAGGCGTCTCACTTTGACCCGTTTGCCGACTCACTTGGAGTCATAAGGCGTCGGGATTGGGTGAGACCCCGATGCATGTAGGAGTCGATGCATCGTTGTCGAGGATTCACCGCTCGCAGACATGCGTGGATATCCTATGCTATCTGAGGGGATAATAGTGTATAAAATTCTGGCCAGAGTACTAGAAGTGTTTTAGGTAAATGTGTTTACCTAGTTACACTCGCGATGTCACTATTCTATCTCCAAGATGTACGCATAGCTATCGGATCTATAGCGACTCTCGATTTACCAATGGTCGTTGATCTGATCGGGATATATGGATTGAAAGGACCGTACTGTACGCTAACCACAACCAACTGGTTCTTGTAGGCACTATCAGTGATACCTAGGGGATCATGGGGCGATGTTGCTAGACGCTTCCAGTTGGAGCCAGGCACAAGTGCCAGCAAGGTATTCCTTAAAACACCCTATGAATGTCATAGATATGAATTGTTCATCGTATTGATCGTCTCCCGGCATATATTTTTCTGTTCTTCCGCTGCCTCGTCGGGGGGCGTGATCCGGATCCCAACACTTCAATGGTTATCTAATGAGCCAGTATACACAAGCCTCATTTGAATATCTTCACCGTATCGGGCATTAATTGCGCCACTAATACTGAGTTGAGGTTTGTCTGCTGTTGTCAGAGCTTTGTTGACTTTTATACCAAAGTAGGTAAACATCGTATCCACCAACTCTGTGTCCTGTAGAATATACTCCAAATAGCTCTGAACTTGAGCCTCTTTCATCACTTTGTCTAGCAGACTTTATCTGATTTAACCTTGATCTTTGAATCATCTGGACTAAATATCTGATAACTCCTAGAAACTAAAATTTGAAATATGTTCGGTTCTGAGCTCAAATCTGATTCAGACTAATTCGAATAAATCAACTTCACGATCTTTCTCGTTATGTTTCTTCCTCCTTTACTCTCTAACGATATCTTCTGATCTGAAATCTCTCTCCTTTACGAATATTCTCTCCTTTTCTTTTCTTTAATAGTAACTCTGTCAAATCTGAATCATCTCTCTGTTCTGTACCATAGAAACCTCTGATCTGAAATCTGATATATAACCTCCGAAATAATCTGAGTATATTCTGTCGAAATCTGAGTCTCTGATACTGATTAGATCAGATAACTAAGCCTCTGTACTGAATCTGATACCACGGATCTGAGTTGATCTGATCTGATCTGATAACTCTCTTCCCTTTTAAATACTCTCTTTCCATTCTCTCGGATCTGAATATACTTTCTTCCCTTTATACAATTAGATCTGATAAATTCTAACCTCTTTTAACACAATTACTTATAGCCTAGATCTGAGTCTTAAATCCACTTCTTATCTTGTTTTCGTTATCACAAAAACTTATAAATTTTATCTTAACAATTTTGGTGATGACAAAACTTACCAGTCTATGACTTAAATAGAGACAAAAAATAAATTTCTCCAAGTCTACTATATATATAATCAAAACGGCTAAGTACAAGAGTTTTGTACAAGAACTGAAAAATATAAAATTTCTCATCCAAACCAATAACGAAATCCTCTAGAACTTCTGGTTCCTACTCCTCTGTTTGATCCTCCACCTCTGTTTGATCCTCCACCTCTCTTAGGTGGTTCACTTCCACTGCCACCTTCACCAGGTCTGTTGCTTCCACCATCAGGTCTGCTTCGATCATCAGGCGGTGGACCTCTACTGTGAGGATTGATATTCGACAATTAGTGATTAATCTAGTAATCAAATTTGGTTTGGGATTAGTCACGGGAGTTGTGGATTTTCGAATACCATATTTGAGAATTTTTTCAAATCTAGTTGGTGATTTTCAGATTTGACAAAGAACTGTTCAGCTTTGAGTCGCTGTTTCTATCGAATGAGATCTGAGTAGTCGAGCTTGGCGCGAGGAGTGATGCATCGTCATTTCGCAATTTCAGATGTCTCGCTAGTGGGTGAGATCTGTTCAGTGGCGTGACCAGATGTCAACGCGGGTCAACGGTACTGTGTAGTGAGCGATCACAGATGTGAGAGTTGGCGCAGAAGGTGCCACGTGTTGGTCAATGTTGTTGAGTTGACCGTTGTGTGAGCGTTATTCAGATCTGGATGAGCGTGAGCAGCAATGAGAGCTGATATCCGTATCAGTTGTGAGACAGTCCGACGTTGTTTTGCTTGTGTGAACAGGAACCTTGGTACGTCGTCGTTTAGATTAGTTATGCTTGTGTTTAGCGTTAGCGTTGAGAACTCAGATTTGAGTTAACGCTGGGATCAGATTTGAGGACTTGTTCCTTAGTGCTAAGATCTGATGTAGAGATCTGTTTATGTCGGTGTTGACTCTCACTGTAGGCTTTGACTCAAAGATTTAAATGCAAGAGCTGATTAGCACTTAGCGTACTTCGAACCCGACATTTCTTAAAGTCTTCCCTAGTGAAACCCTCTATAGTTACTGTTCATCGAACCCTATTTCTCCGATTTACCGTCGATTTCCGTCGTAGTTTGGAGCAAGGTGGGTGGCGCTGAACTCGTCTCCCTTATCCCTTTCGATTGTTACCAGTTAGGCGACCTGAGTCGACGTGTAGGAGGAGCACGAAGGAATTTCAGTGTTCGTGACTTTCTGCGATAGCTAACCCGAGAGTTCTTTAGCTCGTTTGAGCTTCTGGGTAAGTGTTTCTTTACTGTTTCAAGCTGCTAGATGTTAGAACCTACGTTGATAGGTAGAACCAGATATGAGTTCTGATCGTAGGCAGTAAGGTGTAGAAATTCATAATTGAGCTAAGTTCTGAGATGTCTTGACATATTTGAGTTCCCAGACAGTTCCTGCTGTGTTTGTCGAGACCAGCGAAGGAGCAAGATTTGAGCAGGCTGAGGTTGTTGTGCCCTGGTGAGATCTATTGAGGTAGAAACTGAGATCTGAGGTCCGAATTGAGCTTCTGATTACAGCTTTGGCATAAGCGTGTAGTGTTTTGAAGCATGAATGATGCTCTGTGGAATCTGTTCTGTGAGTATTGTGCTTTATGTGAATAGATGTGGCTCATACCTGAATTTATGTGTTTTGTTTACGTGAATTATGCATGTTGAAATCAGATTTGAATTTCTTGGCATACATGCATACATATTGAGCCTGATGATTGATTGAGAACCCGAGAAAGAGCCACGTTGTGATCGGCATACAGATGTGTCGTGCCTGAAAGGTCCAACGCTATCATCGGAGTGGTGACCGACTGAGTCGTCGTGTCTGAATACCACCGAGCTGTGATGGGTAATTGAGTGGCCTGCCATGAAGATCACGGACTGATGATTTCCATCGGCTTATTGGCTGTGCGTGGTATAGAGGATCGCCTTGATTTTCCAGCTGACTCGTTGGCCTAGATTGACCGATTCTTTGACAACCCTCATGCATTCATGTTTTGATATACTGCATGTTTATGAGTTGCTGTTGTCTTAGTGCTCTTCGTACTGAGGTTTGACCTGTATTTATTTTCCTACTTTTGTGTTCTTGGGTCTGTGTTGCCCAATTGCAGGAGTTACAGGTAATCTGGCTGGCAAGAGTGGAGCTTCAGCTAGTAGATCCCCGCTTGGTTGAGTCCCAGTGTATTTGTATTATTATCGAACCAGGGTATGCCCTGAGTTTTTATGTATTTTGGGGATCTGTTATTTGAGTCTATTTGATTAGTGTTTGTTATTTGGTTTTGAGTAAATTCTATTTTGAGTATGAATATTTTGAATGACGATTTTGAGTTCAGGCTCATGTATTTCGAAAAATTTTTAGCCCTATTTTTATGCTTCCGTGATTATGTGCTTAATTGTGCTTTAGTCTTTGTTGATTAGCACGGGGCCTGACAAAATTTTAAACCGCAAAAGTAGCAATAAATATCTCAAACTTAAGCCACGTCAATTTAAACTTATAAAGAAAACAAATAACTCAGACGTAACATTGTCACTTAAAACTTACAAACTTGGTGGTACGACAGAACGAGAACTGTCCCGGACTAGAGGTGAGCGCTTATCTTATAGGACGAGGCTCTTAGATCAAGTTAAACGCCTGACTTTTCAAGTGAAAATTGCGACTAATTTTTTTTAAGTTAAATTTTAAGAAGTTAATCCAGATCTGCGAGGGCAATGAAGAAACCAAATAAAACAAGCTCACAGTAGCCCTGCAGAAATTTGAATCCATTCAGATGAAGTATGGTGAAACGATGACTGAGTTTGATGAGAGATTCAGCTTAGTAGTGATAGAGCTGACCAGATTGGGCAAATAATACAGCAACAGAGAACTGACGCTGAAAGTCAGAGAGCTCTTCCCAAGGAGTGGGGTGTAAGACGATGGCGATGAGGGAATTCAAAGACCTCTAAAAGCTGGAGCTCCACGACTTATTCGCAAATCTGAAGGCCTATGAATTCGAACTAGAGACCAGATCGGAATAAGGACCTTCCACATCTCAAATTACACAAGCATTAGCTATAACAGAAGAAAAGCCACAAAGTACAGCTGAGCAGATCAGCAACGATGCTATGTCCTTATTCGTTAAGAAGTTTGGGAAATTCATGAGAAGAACTCAATCACCCTCTTTTTCAATTAAAGCACATAAATATGAACAGAATACTAACGATATGAAATGTTTTGAATGTGGCAAACTTTGACACTTTGCTGTAGACTACAAAAAACCAAAGTATGATGATAAAAGGACTTCATATCACAGATGAAACCTCTCTGACAAGAAACCATACATCAAGAGGCGGGATCGCAAAGTGCTAGTTGCAGAGGAAAACAAAAAGCAAGTGGGCTGATTCTGTAACGCCTAGAATTTCCTGACTACATAGAAATGAGTGTATGACTAGGGGGAAAATATTTTAGATGATTACATGCCTTATTATGTGAATTATTTATGATTTTATGCTGCATGTTATGCATGTGTTATTTTTCAGCCATGCTTGAGCTACGGACGTGTGGACGAGATTAGGGTCGATCGGAAGGAAAATAAATTGAGATTTTTAAGTTATGAGATTTTTAACAATGGATTTATTTTATTTTAAGCAAATATTTTTGGAAATTAGGATTTTTATAATTATTTTGGAGGGGAACCCGTTTTTCACCTATACTGGCCGGTATATTGAGTTTTAAGGCATTTTAAATTATAAGGAGGCCTAGATTTAGAAACTTTATAACCATTAAAGCCCAAGTATGAGTTTTAAACACCTTTTGATTTAATTAGAGGGCAAACTTGTACTTTTTTAATTTAAATCCATAGGGGTCATTATAGGCACTTTCATTAATTCTTAATCACAAGTTTACACAAACCTAGCCTCCTCCTCATACAACCAGCCGTCCTATCCACCCATAAGCACTCAATTTTTGAAAAACCAATCAGACTTTGAAGGAGCTTGGTGATCCAAGGCCGGTTGCGCCCCGATCTCGCGTCTACAACGTTCGTACCTCGCAGATCCGCATCTTCTTCAACCCAGGCATGTGATATCAATTCCCTTGCTCATCATTTAAATCATAATAACCTATTTTATGAAAATTATGCATGAATTTTGTGTGTATGCCTCGAATCTATACAGCTATGTTCACGTTTTATGCATGTCTCATGTTGCATCTCATGGTTTTGATGATTTTCTCGCATGGCTTCGGTTTGGGGGCTGCCTAAGGGACCTTGGCTCGATATAGGGTGGTTCAAGGGGTCCTAAAGAGGGCTAGGAGGGGTCCATAGGTGGAAATAACGATCGAACCAGCGGCTGCATGCAAAACACCTTCTATTGTGTGTTCTGTGGCCGCGCGGTGCGTCGCCTTCACCAGGGTCGTGCTCTCTCGTGCGACCACGGTTGGGGCTGAGGCTGGTCAGTTAGGACCGACTGGACCTGGGGATGGTCCAGTCGGAAGGGCTCCGGCAGTGGTGGCCGGAGCAAGGAGAACGGTCGCGCGAAGTGTCTGCTGGTCGCGGTTGTGCGTGAGGGTGTGTGTGTGATTTTCGGTTTAGGGCTTAATTTTGCTATGGTTCGGTCTAACTGAACCGGTTTGGCTGGTTCGGTTGGACCGGATCGGTTCTTCAAGTCTCGAGTCAAATATTTTAAAATGAGGTCAAGTTATTTTAATTATGGACCTGTTATTTTAATTAATGTGTCAAAGATCCAATTCTAAAGAAATTAGCTAGAAGGTCAAAATTGAGTCAACATTTTTAAATAATTTAAGTTATGTTTAATTTTAAGTTTCTAGTCAAAATTAGGGCTTTCGGATTTTAATTGGAGTTAAAGTCGATGTTTGGGATTTAATTTGGTCAAAATCGATATTTTGGTCAAAATCAGCTTTCGAGGTCAAAATTGATTTAAATGGCTTTTAAAAGTCAAAATCGATTTTCATAAGTCTTAAAATGATTTTTAGAAGTCAAATTGATTTCAATTAGTCCCTTTTAGTCTGATTTTAAGGAAGGAAAATTTACAAAAATTAGGCAAAAATGGGAAAAATCGGTGAACATTCGTTTAATCGGTCGAGTTTAGAGCGATGTTTGGTCTAGAAGTAGCGAGCCAGACCCCGGAATCAATCCTTGACCGAAGTAGAAAAATTTAGAAGCCCGTAAGTGTATATTTAATTTTATATGTAGTATTTTATGTACGTAATGTTTTAAAGAAACCGATTAAATATATCTTAACGGGCTAAACTTAATCGCATGATTTTAAGAAATTCATGCATCATGAGATTTTATGAAACGATCAGGCAAGGGCTCGAGCCATACTTTAAGTTATGCTTCCGCATATGTTTTAAAAAAAAAATTCTAGAGTTTGGTTCGTTTCAGTTAGTATCAGAGCAGTGGTTCTGGTGGGGTACTTGCCCGCTGCGTGGAGCTCAGAAGTCGCACTACCAGTCTCTGAGTTTTATTATTTTATTATTTATGTTTATTTTAGTATGCATGTTTTAGCCTTGCATGATTTTTGGCCTTAGAATTTTAAAAGAATAGACGCTTAGTCATGCACTTAGATTTACGTTATAAGGTTTTGGTGTATCAGAACAATGCCTCCCCACGTGATAGGAGCCAGCAGGGTGATGCTACACCTCCTCCTCCCCCACCACCTCAGTTAACTCCGTATGAGCAAGCTAGCGTGGACATGCTCGCTGGGATTACTAGGTTGTTGGAGCGCCAGTCAGAGCGACCCGGGAAGTCACATGAAGAGGACGTCGCAGAGAGGTTCCACAAGCAGGGACCAAAGGAATTTGCTGGCACCATTGATCCACTTGTTGCTGAGGAGTGGATCCGATCCATGGAGACAATCTACGACTACATGGGTCTAGCGGACGCCGACAGGGTCCGTTGTGCTATTTTCATGCTGAAGGGAGACGCTGCTCTTTGGTGGAAGGGCGCAGTGGTTGGAGTGTATCTGGAAAGCCTATCTTGGGAAGAGTTCAAGAAAGTCTTTTATGAGAAGTATTTTCCTGTAGATGCCCGGAGCCAGCTGATTCGGGAGTTTATGAGTCTCCGTCAGGGAGACAAGTCTGTTGCGGAGTATATTCGACAGTTCGAGCGGGGATGCCCCTTTGTACCCGCGATTGCTACCGTGGAGAGTGAGAAGCTGAGGCAGTTTACTGATGGACTACGACCTAAAATCCGCCACGATGTCAACATGGCGGACGTGGGGACCTATATGGCGGCAGTGAACAAGGCTTACCGGTCCGAGAGGGGCCGGAAGGATATGAGGGAGGACTATCAGAGGAAGAGATAGATGCTGCAGCCCGTCAGGGGCCAGTCTTCGCAGCCATCAGCGAAGAGACCTATTAAGGGGCCTCCTAAGGGCCCATTTCAGCAGGGCCAGCAGAGGCCACAGGGCCAGCAGAGGCCACAGCAGCAGGGCCAGCACCCCTAGACCTGCAGAGTTTCCAGTCTGCAAGGAGTGCAACAAGCGACATCCAGGATCTTTCATTTTAGGGACTAACAGGTGCTTTCACTGTAAGGATCTAGGGCATATTTCCAAGGACTGCCCTAAGAGGAGACAGACCATTGGTCTTGTGTTCGTGATGCAGGCTGAGGCAATAGATCCGGACATGACTTTGCTTACAGGTATTTCGTTTTAGATTTCCTTATCATGTTATGCGCTATCTGAGTGTTTTGGAATTGCATGCTAGGTGGGACACTGCTAGGAAACTTGTTGCCTTAGTTGCTAGGTGAACATAGGTTGGAACTGTAGGACCTCTAGGACTTGTCTTGAGAACTTTGACTGATAGGACTAGCGAACCTAGAACGGTTTTAGGTATCTAAACTACTTTTGGGCTTTTAGTATGACCGTAAACGCATACCTGTGTGACGTTCTGTTTCAGGCGGATTCGTGTGCATGGGGTCACTACACTCGCTTTGCTAGACTCGGGAGCGACCCACTCGTTTATTTCGAGTGCATTCATAGAGAGGATGGGTATCATTCCGGAGAGCATGGGGGTAGCTCTCGCCATGACAGTTCCGTCAGGAGAGGAGTTGACGACGACCAACGTCGTGCAAGGTCTTACGATGATGTTTCAGGATCACGCAGTTAGAGCAGATTTATTCGTTTTGCCAATGACAGGATTCGACCTCATCCTAGGCATGGATTGGCTGCAGAGTTCGGAGCAGTGATTGATTTTCAGAGGTGGACAGTTTCTATCAGACCGCCAGGGCAGGAGGCTTTCTTATTTGCGGAAGCTAGGAGTCCGCAGAAGCCCAGATTCATATCCTTTCTACAGGCCAGGAAGCTAGTTGAGCTTGGATGTCAGGCATTATTGGCCAGCGTTACCGCTTCTGGAGGTTCAGTAGGCCCTTCACTATCTGATGTGGAGGTAGGCAGAGATTATGCAGACGTCTTTCCTGATGACGTAGTGGGAGTTCCACTGGAGTGAGAGGTGGAGTTTTCTATTGAGCTGATGCCAGGGATAGTGCCTATCTCTAAGGCACCCTACCGATTGGATCCTACCGAGATGAAGGAGCTTAAGGAGCAGATTCAGGAGTTGCTCGATAAGGGGTTCATTTTCGCTAGCTTTTCTCCATGGGGCGCGCCAGTGTTATTTGTGAAGAAGAAGGATGGTAGCATGAGATTGTGCATCGACTACCGGGAGCTGAACAGATTTATCGTGAAGAATAAGTATCCACTCCCGAGGATTGAGGATTTATTCGATCAGTTGCAGGGAGCTTCAGTGTTCTCGAAGATTGATCTGAGATTTGGCTATCATCAGCTGAGAGTTAGAGAGGAGGACGTGTGCAAGACTGCTTTTAGGACACGCTACGGCCAGTACGAGTTCTTGGTGATGCCGTTTGGCCTGAAGAATGCCCCAACTATTTTCATGGATCTGATGAACAGGGTATTCAGGCAGTATCTAGACCAGTTCGTCATTGTTTTCATCGACGATATTATGATTTATTCGAGGAGCTTGGAGGAGCATAGGCAGCACTTGCAGACGGCTTTACAGACTTTGAGGGAGCATAGGTTGTATGCCAAGTTCAGCAAGTGCGAGTTTTGGTTAGAGTAGGTGGCTTTCTTAGGGCATATTGTGTCGAGAGATGGGATTTCTGTGGACCCATCGAAGGTGGAGGCAGTGCAGAACTGGGGGATTCAGCGGAGATCATAGTGTCTTGGGCTTGGCAGGTTATTATCGCAAATTTATCAAGGGCTTCTCTTCTATTTCAGTGCCCTTGACAGCCTTGACCAGGAAGAATGCGAAGAATGTGTGGAGTCCCGAGTGTCAGAGGAGCTTTGATCAGCTGAAGGAGGCCCTTACTTCAGCACCAGTATTAGCCATGCCAGTGGACCACGAGTAGTTTGTGGTTTACACAGATGCTTCCTTGAGAGGTTTGGGTGTAGTTCTGATGCAGGGTGGTAAGGTTATTGCTTATGCGTCGAGGCAGCTGAAGAGTTATGAGCAGAATTACCCGATGCACGATTTGGAGCTTGCTGCAGTGGTGTTTGCACTGAAGATTTGGAGGCATTATTTGTACAGCGAGAAGTGTCAGATATTCACCGACCACAAGAGCCTCAAGTACTTCTTCACCCAGAAGGAGCTGAACATGAGGCAGCGCAGATGGTTAGAGTTGGTGAAGGATTATGACTGTGACATTAGCTACCATCCGGGTAAGGCTAATGTAGTGACAGACTCTTTGAGCCGGAAGACTTCAGTGGTGGCTTGTTTGTCAGTTGAGAGGCCACTACAGACTGAGATTCAGAGATTCGGGCCTAGAGTTCTATGCAGGAGGCTGTGCGCCGAGTTTAGCTGCGCTCACTATTCAGCCGACTCTTCGAGATCGGATCAGAGAGGGGCAGGCCTCCGATGAGCAGTTACAGCAGTGGAGGCAGCATGAGGAGGACAGAGGACGAGGTCTGTACTCTGTTGAGGATGGGATAGTCCGTTTCAGAGGTCGGATGTGGGTGCCGAGCACTGTCAGTTGAGAGCCAAGTGTTGGCGCAGCGGCGGATCCGGATCCCGTTTCCCGGGGTGCAGCGGAAGTTTTAAAAAATTGCACCGGGAACGTTCAATACATAATAATGAAAGCAATAAAACATTCATAGGGTGTTTTAGAACGGTACCTTGCTGGCGTCTAGGCGCCTGGCTCCGACCAATTTCATGAGGAAATTGGCACTTCAACGATTGGCGGTTGTCGTTCTCCTAATCCAGTCCACGAATCGACTCCTTCGTCAGTCTGCACTAGAAAACGTGATGAATTTATCACGGACAGAATCTCCTCGTCGAGGTGGTCGGAACAAGTCCAACCACGACGGCAACGGACGGCGGCGGGCGGCGGCCGACGGGCGGCGGCGCCAACGTATGAACATTCATCCCTATCAGCGTGACTTCATCATAACTCCGATCGACGATCTGATCGGACCGATCTACACAGTTTCCAAAAAGTATTATGATGACGAAAACTAATTTTTCAGACCACCTAGTCCAAAATTGCAGTTTAGCCCCTCCAAGTTTCAAGGATAGTTGAACTAGCCCAAACTTTGTGGAAATTGCATTTTGACCCCTGTTTACTTTTAGGAAGTCGCACTTCCATCCTTTCTCATCCTATGCTCAACAAATTGAGCTTAGTTTCCGTGCGGGAATCGTGAAACCAGTACTTGTGTGACCCTCAATGGTTCAGGGATACAACTAGCCGTGGGCCCACAATATGTGTGACTCCGAAACTACATTTTCGGACTAGCCCATCGGATCATGTTAAAGCGCCTAGAAACATCGCCCCATGATCCCTTAGGTATCACTGATAGTGCCTGCAAGAACCAGTCGGTCATGGTTAGCGTACAGAACGGTCCTTTCAACACATATATCCCAATCAGATCAACGACCATTGGTAAATCGAGAGTCGCTAGAGATTCAATAACCTCGATCAGATCGAAGCGCTTTAATACTTTCCCTAACTGATTTTCTACTTCAGCCTTGAATTCTTTGAACTTTTCAAAGGATTCAGACTTGTGCTTCATTAAGTACAAGTACCGATACCTAGAGTGATCATCGGTAAAGGTGATGAAGTATGTGTGACCGTACTTAGTACCAATGCTAAGTGGGCCACACACATCAGTGTGGATAAAATCCAATAGGCCTTGAGCACGTTCAGGCTTGCCCGTGAAGGGTTGTTTAGTCATTTTTCCCTTGAGACAAGACTCACAAGTCGGTAGGGAGTTAATGTCAGACATATCAAACATGTCACTCCTAACCAACTTGTTCATCCTATTCAAGGAAACATGACCTAGCCTAGCGTGCCAAAGTTGTGCCGGGTTCAAGCTATATTTTTTCCTTTTAATAGTTTTTGTATGTGTTTCCACATCGTGAGTTGGAACTTCTTTTAATTTTAAGGTGTATAGATCGTTTTCGCGTTCCCAAATTCCAATCAAACATTCATTCTTGTATATATTGAAAATCGAATTGGCAAAATGACAAGAATATCCATCACTATCAAGCATAGAAATAGAAATAATGTTCTTTATTAATTAGGGAACAAATAAAACGTTTCTCAATAACAACTTAAAACTTTGAAGACAGAAATAAACTAA